>JAQQSK010009377.1:0-13110 GCA_028658325.1 Potorous gilbertii | reverse complement strand
GTTACTCGGTATATAATGTTTCACCATTTGTAGTGCCTATGAGTAATTGACAATACACAATTGTAATAATAAATCACAGCTGCATAGACTTAGTCCCTCATGGTCTGTTTCAATATCTGTGAAAGAGTGAGTGAAAAAGACTGAAAAATGAGTGCTTGTGCTTGCCATTAGCTCTGGAAGCTTTTGAGAGGGTAAAGTCATAGAAAACATATTTCTTTCCTTTATTACTAATGCACTTTGAGTGAGTGACCATTCTAGATATAGGTCACTAATGGTGGTAATTTATGTGGAAAAGCTATAGAAAGTTTACTTGACTTAAAGGGCATAAGATAGTAATAACTCAAATAAATATTTATTAAAGAACTACTTACTATGTGAACTATTAAGAGCATGAAGCACCCGATATTTGTGAAGGGACAAGTGCTTTTGGGGTCTTCTTTGGATAATTGTCAGTAGACACATATTCATGTGATAGTGATAAGTGAACTATCAATAAATAAAAAATTTGGCTCAAGAATGAGAAAGGGAATTATTGGGGGAACTATGGGCTCAATACAAACATACAAGTCTACTCAGAAGAATATAAGCATTTTAAAAGCAAGGACAATTTTATTGGGATTTTTGTGTTTCTAATGTCTAGCATAAAGCCTAGCTTGTAGCTGGCACTTAATAAATGCTTGCTGAATGCATGGAATCAAGGTGAATAACAACTGATGTTCAGATAGTATCTTGAAGTTTTTGAAGTATTTTACCTGTGTTTTCCAGTTTGAGCTTCACTACAGCCCTGTGAGGTTGGTCGCTGTCCTTGGTGCTTAAAGAGGACCAAAATGGCATCATTATAGTAAAGGCAAGGTACAGGGTGTTGGATTGTGGCTGATCAGACTAATATGAGCTCAGGAGGTTCTACTCACAGTCTTCGAAGTAGATACGTTATGTCCTTACTTCATTATATGATTGAGAAGACAGAAGTTCAAGGAGGTTATTCCTTAGAGAATAAAAGTTAGCTCTATCACGCTGCAGATATTGGGAGCACTGCAGCTGACTTCTATATCTGTTGTGAGTTTTGTTGGTTTTTTTTTTAGTTATTTCAAAGTTGTGTCTGATTCTTTGTGACCCTTTTGGGATTTTCTCAACAAAGATACTGGAATGGTTTGCTATTTCCTTCTCCAGTTCATTTTACAGATGAGGAAACTGAAGCAAATAGGGTTAAGTGACTTGCCTAGTGTCACAGTTAGTAAGTGACTGAGGTCAGATTTGAATTTAGGAAGGTGAGTCTTCTTGACTTCAGGTCCATTACTCTCTCTACTTTGAGAGGATCAGTTAAATTGAGAGACACTTACCACTGGAAAGTCAACGGTAAGCTTTTCTTAAAGACCACCTATCCTCAAGATGATTTCAAGAGATAGTCCTGCATTTGGAGTCAAAGAGCCAGGGTTGTCCTCTTTACCTGTGTGACCTTAAGCAAGCCACTTTACCTTTGTGGACTTCAATTCCCTCATCTGTAAAATAAGGAGGTTAGAGTAGATGATCTCTAAGGCCATTGTCAGCTCTAAATCTATGATCCTATGACCTATTAGTGTAATGGGAGGAAGTGTGGTGCTGGTTGTGATTTACACTGGTGAGAGATTATAGACTTAGAACCAGTACGGACTTCAGAAGCCACCTACATCAATCCCTTCATTTTACAGATGAGGAAACTGAGGCCCAGGGAAGTTAAGGGACTTGCCAAAGTCTACACATGTAATAGGTGTCAGAGGTAGGATGCTCCCACATCAATGAAATCATGAATCCTAAAGTACTGAAATATGATTGTATGTTTAATGCAAGGCAAAATAAAGAGTACAGCACACAGGAATGACAAAGGCCTCTCAGAATGTGCATTCCACGAGAATAATAACTGTTTTGCTTGTCTTTTTGTATCCCCAGTGATTAGCTAAGTATTTTGAACATAAGTGCTTAAGAAATGCCTTTTATTTCATTTATTCAGTCAGCCAGTAAGTATTTATTAAGTGCCTTCTCTGTGCTAGGCACTCTGTTAAGTGCTGGGGATGTAAAGACAGGCAAACAACAGTTCCTGAACTCATGGAACTCACAGTCTAAAAGGGGAGACAACATGATTATATATAGAAGAAATTAGATATAAATAATAATTTCTAAATAAATTAAATTCTGTATAGAAGAATTAGAAATACATAGAATAAATTAAAAAGAGCAAGCACCTAGATGCTCATTCTTTCTCATAAATCCATGTTTATCTAAAATTTGAGGTTTCATTGATGTGGGCATTCTGTCTATGACTTTACCTCTCCTCTCTGCCCCTCCCTCCCTGCCTGTCCTCAGTTTTCCTCTGACATTGGTTTCCTTGCTATTTTCTAAACAAGATACTCCATCTGACTTTGGGCATTTTCACTAGCTAGTCCTCTGTCTCCTCTCTCTGGCCTCATTTCTGTTTCCAGCTCTCCTTGTCTTCCTTTAAGTCCCAGCCAGAATCGCTCTGTCTGGAAGAATTCATCTTAATGCTGGTGCCTTATCTCTAAGATTAGCTGCAATTTATCTTGCATATATAATTGTTCACATGTTGTCTCCCTTTTTAACTGAGCTCATTGAGAGCAGGACTGTTCTTTGTCTTTCTATGTATCTCCAGCACTTAGCTCAGGGCCTGGTACATATATACTTGATAACTTACTGACATAGGCTGGAACCCTGCTGCAACTTAATATATCTTTGAGAGTTGCTATGTCTGAAAAATTAATTGCCCTGTGTCTAAACTAGCTTTTTACCTAAAGTGATAGAGGAATACTTGGTTCATGCATCCTAGGTTGAACAACAAGAAAATGTACATCATCTTTCTTGATCCAGGTTTCAACTACTTTGCTTGTCAGTGAGGAGATTATGGGGAAGTGGCCTAGATGTTCTGTCCCTGATGATGCAAATCAGGGGATTTATAGCCAAAACATTGATAGTGCTAAAAGGAAATGTAACATAAAAAAGGATTTAGGAGAGTTCTGTTGAGTTCCAGGGGCAGAGAGAAAAAAAAAAGCCAGGGCTGTTCTGTGAGCAAATCACATTATGGAGAAACTAGAGGGAAAAAAAAGCCAATATAAGAGAGGCAATTGTGGGCACTAATGAAAAGCTGTGAGAAAGGAAAATCAATAATCCTCTGTACATCACTGAACACCTTCCTCTGGGTTCAGAGATGTGGTGGCTTCATAGATCTCAGCTCTATGTAGGGGGAGGGGAATGAGAAATAGGGGAGATAAGGGAGGGCATGTAAAATGGTTTATGTGGCTCACATGAAAAGTAACAGGAGAGTAGAGAGCTGCTGTTTTTCCGGGGTGAAGGAGTTGTGTTTTTCAGTGTTTGTTGGGGGGGGTTAATATATATATATACACATACACATATAATAGTATAGTCATGATGAGAATATTCACTCACATTACTCTGCAAGAGATAAGGGAAAACAGAGAACTGTTTAGGAGAATGGATGATGGAAAAAATCAGGAGTTGTGAATGGTGAAAAGAAGGAGGGTCATATACAGTACTAAATTTTTTTTATTAATGTTTTTTGTTTATCATGTCAGAGTCATTTCTTTTTTTTAAGCTAATTAATTAATTTTTAGTTTCCAACATTCATTTCCATAAGATTTTGAGTTCCGAATTTTCTCCTCATCTTTCCCCTTTCCCCACCCCAAGATGGTATGCATTCTGATTTACCCTTTCCTAAATATACTCTTCCTTCTATCACCCCCCCTCCCATCCCCTTCCCCTTCTATTTTCCTGTAGGCTGAGGCAGATTTCTATACTCCATTGACAGGCATTTTTTGATACTGCATAACGTCATGCCCCATTGAACTCTCCCTTATAAGAAAACAATTAAGGAAGGCAACAGACAAAATGATCATGTCTAATAACAGATGTATCATTCCATACTCATAGTCCCCCACGTCTCTACTTAGATAAGGAAGGTGTATTTTATCACTTCTTTTCCTGAACCATGATTGATCCTGGTAATTAATCAGAGTTTGGCTCCTTCCAGTGTTGTTTCCATTTAGGTGATTGTATTCATTTGTATATATTGGCTGCTTTTGCTTACTTTACTGTGTTCATGAGTCTTCCTATATTTCTCTACATTTTTCACCATCACCATTTCTTAATGCTTAATGATGTCTCATTGCACTAACATAACACATTTTGTTTAGCTAATTCCCCAGTTACCATCCATGTTGTCTTTTTTTTTTTTTGCTACCACAAATATGTTGCTATGAATATTTTGGTCCATATGGAATTCTTTCTTTCTGCCTCTGACCTCCATGGGTTCTATGCCCACTAGTGGGATTGCTATGTCAAAGGGCATGCATAGTTTAGTGACTTTTCCTATGCACTTCTGAATAGTTTTACAGAATGGTTGGACCAGTTCTCAGCTCCACCACACAGCTCCCTTTTAATAGTGACTTTTTCTGTCTTCTGTCTCAGTTACTTTGAGCTTGTAACACAGTATATTAACAGTGGTGTGGATCTAGTATGAGTATGCACTAGAATAAAATTTTGAGGAAAGTAGAGCTAATTAATTTTTTGGGATTTCCTGTTCAAGAGGGACTGGGGGTAAGGATGGGGCAGCTGTTTTTTTAAGGAAGGAGAGTTGGTGGAACATAAAATTGAAACCTAATGCTTGGCATAATGCAAATCAGTGTTTAAACTAAATATCAAAAGTTTCAGTGCTAATCTTTTGGAATTCTTTTACCGGTTGAACGTAGTGGCCTGAGATTTTACTGGTCTAAGACAATGCCACCAACTCTTAATAAACATTCGTATTTACTAGAAAAGGACTTATTTAAGCTGGAAAAAAATGATGTATTATGGGCTTCACATGTGTGGAAGTTAGGATGAAATTTTCCAATACTCTGTAATCTTTTCCAATTTGCTGCCTTTTAGTAAAGGGCACATCAACAAAAACAGACTAAAGAGGGAAGCAAAGGACATGGGGATGATAAAGGCCAACATAGTCAATAGACTGATAATGTTTATCAGCAATCACTTATCCTGATGACAGCAATGACGGAGTGGGGAAATGGCCTGCTCACCCACGTAACCATACCAATTGTTATAATCAGCTAGTTGGCCATAAACTACAAGCAAAATCAATCCAAGAGAGGCATAAATAGATACATACACAATAGCACATCTTCCTTACTATTGGTCCTTATTCTTTTGACATTCAACCAGATCTAAGCAACCTCAGTAAGTGTCAAGCTTATGATAAAAGGCTCAACTCAGCCTCCTGAAATAGGCAGTCCTTTTATCTCCATTTTCAAAATTTCTTCTATTGTAATTTTCATATGACTATCTTCCTCATTAACGCAGATCCAGATCTCAGGAATATTTGGCCACAGGAAGTTCTGAAATAAAACAAGTTGGTTGTATATAAAAAAAGAAGGTTGTCTGATGGGTCATTAACCAAATTTATATGACAAAAAAATTACCAAAAAAAGTACGTGGTATTAGAACAAATTGGGACAAAGAAATTAAGCTTTATAGTATGAACAAACTAGACAGAAGTGACTTTCAACCCTTTAAACAACATTTCTTATCCTTAATCTAATAAATTTGAATGCTCAACTGCAGCCCTGATGGAGTAGTCAAGTGGTCCCTTGTTGAAACTAAGACTCTATTTAAGTTTTATGCCTTTATTTTCAGGTGATGCCCTCTGGAGATCAATGTGAATCTCACAGAGTCCCTGGTATTTGCCATGAGTAATTGGATTGATATTTTCAATTCAATTCAGAAAGCATTTAAGTGTTTACTGACTGAGAGGCATTGTGCTAAGCACCAAGGATACAAAGACCAAAAGGAAAACAATCCTTGCTATAAGGGGCCAGACATACCAACTTTCAAATATGGGGCCAGATTTCCAGATAGTGAGTCTAAAATTAATTAAGATGGCTATGCATTTTATTATGATTGTTTCAGTGAAGTGACAGTCCTCCTGATATAGTGGAAATAGTACTAGAATTGGAGTCAAAGAACTCCAATTTCTGGCTCTGCCACTTAATATATGTGTGACTTTGGGCAAACTGTTCAATCTATTTCAGTTGTTTTTCAGTTCTGACTGACTCTTCATGATCCCATTTGGGGTTATTCTTGGCAAAGACACTGGAGAGGTTTGCCATTTCCTTCTCCAACTCATTTTACCAATGAAGAAACCGAAGCAAACAGGGTTAAGTGACTAGCCCAAGGTCACATAGGTGGTGTCTGAGGCTGGATTTGAACTAAACAAGATGAGTCTTCCTGACTTCAGGCCTGGCACTGTTTCTGTTGTACCACTTAGCTGCCCATATTTAAAACAAAGAATTTGGATAGTCCTTAATACTCGTGAAAGCCCTAGATCTGTGATCCATATCAAATAGACAAAATCTACAATTTAACTATGTATCAAATTGAGAATTTTAGAAGGAATCTTTAAGATCATATAATCCAACTCTCTACCAAGAGAGAGGCTCAGAGAAGTTAGATGACTTACATTGTCATACAGGTGCCTTCATGAGTTCAGGTGAGTACCCATCTATATAGGTTGTTCTTCTATCTTTGGGTACTTTTTGCTATAGTGGCCACTGTGCCCAGCTCTAAGGTATTCTTTTACTGACTCTTGTCACCAGAGGAAACTCTTAGGGGATCTTAGAATCTCTTGAATTCACCAGGTTGGCAAGGTACTTGCATCTCAGAATACTCATTCACCTAAGAGCAGGAAAAAAATCCCATTTCTTTTTAAAAAAAGATGCCATATTTTCATAGTCCCATGGCAGCCAGATGAGACATAATAAGGAAAGTTCTCTTCCAACCACCTGGCAACTTATATCAGTCCTTGCCTCATTCACCATCAGGTAAGAAAAGCTAAGAGACTGGAAGGTCATCACTCTTATAGGAAAACTGTTCCTTCTTGCACTGCCAGATCCTCAGTAATGAATGGCTGGAAACAGGTTTCCAAAGTTCCATATGTTGGATTGGAGCCAAAGAGGGAGTATCTTCATCTGCTTTACATAACCTACCAGAAAGGCAAAAACCTAAGAATACTCCAAGGACTGGGTGCTCATTGGTCAGTCTCCCCATTACAACATATGAAATTGGGAGGGATATTGGACAGGGTGAGGTTTTGAAAGGAAATAATATCTGAAACTTATAAAATATGGAGGTCATGACTTCAAGCTTTTACTCTGTGTGTGATTTGGCTGATTTAGTGAAATATTATTTGTTTTTTGAAATTTGTTTACATCAAATAAGAAAGAAGTCTACATAAAAGCGCAGAGATCTTTTAACAGAAGACAAGTCTACTGATGGCAGCGAACTCATAAAATATTTTTCCACATAAACATTAGCATATAGCCTGCAGAGCCAAAGGCTACACTGGAGCTAATTCTAGTTTAGTCAGTTTTCATTTCATGCTGTTAAAAGGGTTGCCCAGAATGGTTATCATTCATAAGTTCACATCATCAATCAAAATATATCTGAGATTACAGAACTCCCATTAGAAGCTAAACAGTTTATGAAATGAAAAGAATGAATATAATCTCAAAAGAATCCCAGATCTGCTATCTTAGACAGCTACATACTGTATTGGTTAGACCACTGGGTCTGGAGTCATGAAGACCTGAGTTCAAATACAACCTTTATAAATGCTTTATAAGTGTTTATTACCTTGCTTCAAGTCATTTAAGCCTTTCTAGGTCATAGATTTCTCTTCTATAAAGTGAGAGTTGAACTAGATGACTGAAGTCGTTGCAGCTCTTGATCTGTGATACCGTTTTATCTTGTCCTTACATAATTTCAGACCTCCTTGATTTATGACTGCACACTTATCTTTCAATATTGCATTATAATTATTTGTTCACATCTTATTTTTCTCATACTTTACCATAACTCCTTGAGATCAGAGATTGACATATTCATTTTTATATTGCTGTGTTCTTTTTATAACCCTAACACCTTGCATAGAGGAACTTGATAATTTTTACTGAATTGGATTTGCTGAACTGAACTTCTTGGAAGTTTATATTCCTTTGTGACATATTAATTTTTGAATAATGGAGAAGAAAATGGCAAACCACTCCAGGATCTTTGCCAAGAAAGCCTCATACAGGGACAAGAAGAGTTGGACATGACTGAACAACAACAAACATGTTTGAATAGATGATGTTGGTCAGATCTGATGTTACTGAAATTTATCAAGAGATATCAGAGCTAGAATTGAAGTTCTTTTAAATTTATATTTATTATATTTATTTACATTATATTATTACATATTATATTTATCTATATATAATTATACATATCTTATATTTACATAGGATATGTATAATTATATGTAATATATTATATTTATATATTTATTTATAAGGCCTTGAATTTAGAGGGGTCATAGCGAAGAAAAAACTCTTCTGGCAGGCAAGAGTGGGGTGGCTAGGGTTCCTCTCATAGTGAGGTATCGGTGGGAACAGTAGAGTCTCCAGTATTACCTCTTCATAGGCACCTGTTCATAAACACTCTTCATACCCTACATCATTGCATCCAGCTCCTCTGGTGAACAGGATTCATCAACTAGAAGACTGTTCTTGCCATAGGCTGCCACTTTCCCCCTGCTAGGATCTGGGGAAGTTGGAGACCAGGATAATCTCCTTTTACTTTGACCCCATTGTCCCAGGTGACTCCCATATGAGCCAACATTATGAGGGAGCATGGAGGGACCTCTGTATTGTTTCAAGGCACACTTAGGAAAGAACTGTGCAGGACACCAAGGGACAGATTCAAGTACATACAGGGATTCTTAACCTAAGGTCTATGAACTCAGATATGAAAAAGTCATGTATTTATTTTCATTCATTTTGGTTTCCTTGGTAATCCTCCGTATTTTGTTTTATGCATTTAATAATGTTATTCTGGGAGGGGGTCCCAAGGCTTCACCATACTGCCCAAGGGATCCAGCACACAAAGAAGGTTAGACAGCATTTCTTTTTGTCACATGAATGCTCAGGCTTTGACCCCTCCTGCCACTGCCTCCATTTGAGCACTAGAACTTGCATCAGTGAGGATGGATACTCTTTCCTATTAGCACCAGCATGGCCTGAGATACTCACCTCAATTTTCTTGTCTTTTTTTTTTTTTTTTTTGCTGGCATGGTCTTCTCCCAACTTCTTTCCATCTACCAGCCTTCTCGAGAAAGTTCATCCCCAGTGGTTTTCAACTTCTTTTCTAGGAGCACTTGTCACCCAGAATATGATAGTATCTCCATTCTGAGGAATTCTGTAGTCTTCTGGGTAATGTGTTCCCAAAGAGAACAAAACTCAAATTGTTAGGAAGTTTTGCCTGATATCAGGCTTAAATTAGCCTCTTTGTACCTTTTCATCCATCTCTTCAGAAAGAGAATACCCATGAACAAAATAAAAATTCAAACAAAAACAAAAAGAAAAATTATTGCCCATACAAACATAAGCTCTAAAGCATTCAAAATTTCTTTTTAAAAGTGCATTTTAAAGATGAGGCTTCCCTTAGTCATATGCTCAATTGCTAAATGATCAAGGGATATGAACAGGCAGTTTTTTGATAAAGAAATCAAAACTACATATAATCATATAAAACTGCTCTAGATAATTTTTGATTAGAGAAATGCAAATTAAAATAGCTTTGAGATATCATCTTATACCTATCAGATTGGCTAAAATGATAGATGCCCTTCAGCTGAGGATTGGCTAACTAAACTGTGGCATATGATTGTGATAGAATACTATTTTGATATAAGAAATGATGAGCTGGTTGATTTAGAAAAACATGGAAGGACTTGGATCTATAAAGGATGATGCATTCTACCTTCAGAGAAAAAACTGACAAGTAGGAATATGCATAAAATTATCTTAAATAAATGTATATGTTTAAGAGATATACACACACACACACACACACACATTTTTAATTGTTTTTAATTGTAGTGTTCTCTAGCGTAAGAAAGGGGAGGGGGAAGGAGAAAAAAATAAAATAAAAAGTGCACAGCAGAGAACAAAAGAAAACCTAGACAGAAGCACAGAAAGCTGGGTGGCTTTGAAAACAATATGTAGTGTTCATTACAGACGTTTTCTTGAAATTTATTGTTTTATTTGAATTTTCTCTCATGTTTTGCTGTATACATGGAAATATTCTTTTTTCTTCTTTCCTCATTTTATATTTAAGTTTAAAATGAACGATAACCACAAAAATGATGAAGCTTCCCCAAAGGACAGTGGAGAGGCATATGGTGGGGACAAGTAGACAGCAGCACATTATCAACCAAAATTTGTGCAAATGGCCTTTAGAATGTCATTAGAGAAATGTAACACTTGTGAAAGAAAGTATGTAGGGTGGTCAGAGAAGACAGTAAGGAATGGACAAACTCCATGCAACATCAAGAAGCCTAGAGGAAAACTTCTGGCATACTAGATGGACCCCCTATGGAATACAAATAGTTAGATGGTTCAGTGGATAGAGCACTATGCATGGAGTCAGGAAGATCTGAGTCCATCTGTGACCCTGGACAAGTCACTTAATGTCTGTTTGCCTCAGCTTCCTTAACTATAAAATATAGTAATAATAGCAATTACCTCTCAAGGTGGTTGTAAAGATGAAATGAGTTATCTGTACAGTGCCTGATACACAGGAGGCTCTTATAATGGCTTCTTTCCCTACTTCCTAGTAACTGTTTAAAACTTGATATTTACACATAGAATCTTATTTACTTTCTAGTTTGGGGCTTATACAGTTTTGAACTGGGAAAATGATTGTTTGATTGATTTGGAAAGAATGATAAGGCAACTGATATAACTTCAGTCTTATGTTTATGCTTCCTATCAGGGTCAGAGGTGTTTTGACAGACCAGAAGACACATAGAACAAATAGAAAAGGAGGAAAACTTCAACTTGGTGTCAAAGAAAGAATCCTAGATTTATAATTAGATGGCTGTTCAGTCATTTTTCACTCTTTGTGACTTTATTTGGGATTTTCTCGGCAAAGATTCCGTAATGGGTTGCCATTTCCTTCTCCAGCTCATTTTATAGGTGAGGAAACTGAGGCAGACAGGATTAAGTGACTTGCCTGGGGTCTCACAGGCTACATTTGAAGACCAGATTTGAAGTCAGGAAGATGAATCTTTCTGACTCCAGACCTAGCACTTTATCTACTGTGTCTCCTACCTGCTTGTATATTCATTGTATTGTATTATATATTTACACACATGTATATGTGTTCATATACACACATATACATGTGTGTATATACATGCATGCATACATGCATGTATAATGTGTATGTTATGTATGTGTGTATGTCACATTTTCTCTAATAGATTGCAGGCTCTGTGATAAACCTTCCTAGTTCCCAGTCCAGTGCTTTATCCTCTGTGCTATTTAGCTGTCCCAATTAGATTATCTGGGTTCAAATTCCGGCTTTGCTCCTCACTACCTGTGTGACTTTGGGCAAGTCACCTCCAATCTCAAATTCCTCCTATGGAGAGAGAGGATTGGCCTAAATGATTTTCTAAGTTCCTTCCAGCTCTACATCCAGTGATTCCAAAAGGAATCGAAAGGGTCGAATGAATGTTAATTAACGGCCTGAGGGCTTCACCCAATTAGAGGTAAACTACAGAGCTTGTTGGACTTTAATTTAATGAGCCTTTAGACTCACCCAGACAAAGTGAGTAGAAGTTTGATGATTATTCATGGAATATTCACAGTTATGAATTTGATCAATGCCGATGGCCATCCTCCCACTTCAGGATAGCACTTTTATTTTGTGGGGGAGGGAATCTCTATGAAGGTGGTGACTATTTTGTTTTTTATCTTTGTTTCTCCAGTGTTTATCACAGTGCTGACCCTGTTACAAGTGCTTAATTAATGCTTGTGGAATGAATGAACCGGGTAGGAGTGGGGTGTGGGATGAAAGGAAAGGGGGAAAGACAAGAATCTCAGTTATCTAAGTATTTGCTATTGTCCATAATTATTTGTTAGGATCCTTTATAATCCACAAAGTAGCTTCTACAGTGACAAACTCCAGTCAAATAACTCTGATTCTTTTTTGTAGATAGGCGGAGGATGTTGGAACAAAATACATATAAATACTTCCGTCAGTTTAAGAAGTTCAAGATTATATTTGCTGCTTGGAATAAATCTTCCCAGAATTGTTTTTTTATAATGGTAATTAAGTAAATACTAGTAAAAATAATGAAATTTTGTTTCTACTTCACCAGTTGTATGAATATAAGACCAGATCAAAGGAAACTTCTGCTCAGAAAAGGGAAAAGGGGAGGGAAAAAACATTTATGTGGTGCTTATTATATAGTTAATAGGTTTGCAAGACACTTTATAAATATTATCCCATTGATCCTCAACAAGATTCTCATTTTATAGTTGAGAAAATTGAGTCAGGCAAAGGTTAAGTGACTTCACCTGGGTCATGTAGATGGCAAATGTCTGAGTTTGGATTTGAGTGGAAATCTTTTTGATTCCAGCCCCAGTGCCCGATCCACAGATCCCATCTTCTGTCTGTAAACCACATAGTGATTTTTCAGCCAGTCACCAATATCATCAGAATTAGGCTCACAATTGCATAGCATCCACATTCTTTTAAATTTTTTTGTTATTTATTTTTAATATTCCTTTTCAAAAAAATTGAGTTCAAAATTCTCTCCCTCTCTTACCCCTCCCCCACCCATTGTGAAAACAAGAAATATGGTATCAATTATATATAACACCCAAATTCTTTCTCATTATTTTCCTGAATGTGTTGAATAGAAACCAGGTGCTTTGTGAAGTTAAACCATTGGAGTACCTGGGATATCCTTACTCAAAATTCAGGTCGCAGAGAAGCTATCCCAGTTTCATGGCATTCTCTGGGGCAGCATCCACCAAAAACCATAGCTTGTAGGTCACCATGGGTGCTTACTTTTACCAGCCAGTCAGCCAGTAAACAAAGGAGTTGAAAAGACATTTAATTAAGAAGCATAGCAAATACATTGACAAGATCCCCTATGTACACATGGGGTATATTTTGCCATAAGTTAACCTACTATCAGTGAGTATTCATTCAGAAAAGAGGTGT
>JAQQSK010009375.1:0-13111 GCA_028658325.1 Potorous gilbertii | reverse complement strand
TTACTAGCTGTATGATCATGACAAGTAATTAACTCTATTAACTTTAATTTCCTCATCTGTAAAATGTGCTGGAGAAGGAAATGGCAAACCATTTTATTATCTTTGCCAATAAAACCCCAAATGGGGATACGAAGAGATGGACACAACTGAAAAAAATGATTGAATAACTACATATGTTTTGTTTCAGTTTGTTTTACAATGCCAGGAAATATTCTTTGTCAATTTCATGGTATATTGTGGTCAAATTCTTTCATTTTTTGAGAGTTGATGCGATATCAACAATCCTGACAAGGTCAAATCATCATCTGTCCTCCAAATCTATAATATGGATCTATATATCTTCTACAAATTTGGATAATGTGATGAATTTTTGAACCCATTGTATTGTGCATAGTTCTGCTTTTTGACATGGTAAATGTGTTGTTGGTAGCTTCTACAAATTTTTAAGATTTTTCTCATGTATTTTCTGAATTGGTAATTTTTCTCATTAATTATCTCTAGCTTTTAAAACAGCTTCATAATTTCAGTTTGATTTTTTCCTGCAATATTTTGTACTTTCTTCAAGTTCTTCTTTTACTTGGTTGTGTAGTTTATCTTACCAGTGCTAATGCTTGTTTAATTTCTGTGAATATTTCATTTATCCATTTGAGGATATCTCAAGAATTTCTTTGGGGGTATATTGAATTCCTACTCCCTACCTTCTTTTTCCATTTAGTTAATAGCCAATAAACATTCATTAAGCACCTACCAGGTGACAGATACTGTGCTAAGCATTGGGAATACAAATAAAAGACAGTCCCTGCCCTCAAGGAACTTATAATTTAATGGGAGAAGACCATGCCCAAAAGGAAGCTAATAGTGGTAGGAGGAAACAGGAGAAAGCACAAGAGAGTACCTGCTGCCAGGGCATGATGTTTGTGGAGTCAAAATTAATCAGAGTAGCTGGTGAGAAATAAGATAGCTGGAAATATTGAGCTCTCATATCATAAGCAAATTAGGGGAGCTTGGGAAATTTTACCTGTCAGGTCTATGGATAAGGGAAGAATTTATGGCCAAACAAGAGGTAGAGAGCATTACAAGACATTAAAAGAGATAATTTTGTTTACATTAAATGAAAAAGCGTTTGCACAAATAAAACTACTGCAGCAAGATTAAAAGGAAAGTAGGACATTGGGGGGGTGGGGAAACTTTTACAGCAAGATTCTCTGTAAAAGGCTTTATTTCTCAAATATATAGAGAACAGAGTCAAATTTATAAGAATATGAGTCATTCTCTAATTGATAATAGTCAAAGGATATGAAATTCACACAGCTTAAAAACTCAACTGACGGTTTTCAGATGAAGAAATCAAAGCTATCAATAGTCACATATATAATGCTCTAAATTACTATTGATTAAAGAAATGCAAATTAAAAAGCCCTGAGGTACCACCTTACACCTATCTGACTGGTTAATATGACAGGAAATGAAAATGACATGTTTGAGGGAATATGAAAAAAATGGGACATTAATGCACTGTTGAATGACTTGTAGACTAATCCAACCATTCTAGAGAACAATTTGGAATTATGTCCACAGGGTTACAAAACTGTGTATACCTTTTGATCCAGCAAAACTGCTGCTAGGTCTCTATGTCTAAGAGATTTAAAAAAAAAAAAGGAAAATAAAAGCACATATAAATTATATATATATATATAATTTATAGCAGCTCTTTTAGTGGTGGCAAAGAGTTGGAAATGAGGAGATGGCCATCAACTGGGTAATAGCTGAACAAGTTGTGATATATGATTGTGATAGAATACTATTGTGCCATAAGAAATGATGAGCAGGATGATTTCAGGGAAAAAAAAAGCCTGGAAGACTTACATGAACTGATGATATAAAGTGAAGAGAGCAGAACCAGGAGATCGTTATACATAGTGATAATATTTAATATAAATTTTGGACTTTAATAAAGGTCAAACCTTGAATTACGAAGAGTCTGGACCTACTAGTCTCCTTTGTTATCTTAAGTAAACTTAGAGAACGCCTTTTGGATTCAGCGAAGCAAATGGACTGACTTAGTAACTTCCTTACCAGACCCTTCTCCTGGCATCTTAGTTTTAAGGAAAAACACAGATGTCTTGGGTTGTAATGTCAATTGAAACTTTGTTAAATGTACCCTTTCCTGTGTCAGCAGGATACCTGCCATCAGAGTGATGGGATTTCCTCCTTATCTTATGTCACAGAGACATATGCTACAGAGAGGAAATTCACACAGCTTAAAAACTCAACTGACATTGTTTTGTTAATTGCCTCGTCTTACTAAATTTATGATTTGTTCAACTAAGACAGTTCCTTTCTCACAGCAAAATGTATAAAAACCAGAAGGTTTCTGTACTGGACAGCCAGTGTTGATCCTGGCTCCCTAGCACTATGTGACCATTATCTTTATGGGGATTTGTTTAATTAATTAAATCATAAAATGTATGCATTTAGCCTATTGTCTTTTCTTTAACCAAGTTTTCAGGTCAACAACAGTAAGAGCAATATTTTATGATGATTAATTCTAAATAACTTAGTAATTCTGATCAAGACAGTGATTTAAGATAATTCCAAAGGACTTGTGATGCAAAATGCTCTCCATCTCCCAAAAAAGAACTGATAGATTGAAGCAAACTTTTTTTAATTTTGTTTTTATTAGAAGATTTTTTTCTGTCTGTTGTAACCTGGCCAATATGGAAATATGTTTTTCATGACTTCACATGTATAATACATATCAAATTGTTTGCCTTCTCAAGGTGAGGGGAGGGGAAGAGGAAGGGAGAGAATTTGGAAATCGAAAGTTTAAAAAAAAGGATAATAAATCTTTTTTACATGTAATTGAGAAATAATGAAATAAATTAAAAATATGTTGGGGGAGGGGGGAAAATTCTGAGTCATCTACAAAGGGAGGCTTTAGAAGGGTTTTTTGTTTTACCCTCCAGTCCACTAATCAGAGGGGAGAGGCAACTGAGAATACTAAGGAGATATCTTTACTCCCTGTTATGTACTTTTCAGTCCGGTGACATGGGCTTCCTGGCTGTTCCACAAACAATACACTCCATGCTGTGGCTCTATGCATTTTCTCTCTCTTTCATGCTTGGAATGCTCTCCCTCTTTGCCTACTAACCTTCCTAGTTTGCTTTAAATTCCAACTAAAATTCCTTCTTTTACTGGAATCCCTCCCCATTTCCTCTTAATTCTAGTGCCTTCTCTTTGATAATTATTTTCCATTTATCTTGTATATAGCTTGCTTTGTATATATTTGTTTGCATGCTATTTCTCTTGGTAGATTTTTGTATCTCCAATGTCTGGTACATAGTAGGTACTTTAAAAATGCTTTTTGACTGACTGACTACCAAAGCTGAAGCAAATTCCCTGATGAGTTGCTTATCCTAGGGGAAGCATGAGTCAAGACCAAGCAAAGCAGCTAATATTTTGGCAGATCCCTTTGTTTCATAATATTATTTTTAAAATAAAATTATGTCAACTTTTCCCTTGCTTTTGCATTTTAATTGATTTATATTGCTTGTGTGTTGTTTTAGATATTTTTCTGTATTGTTTCGGTGGAGGTAGAGGAGTGGGGCATGGGAGAGGGAGAATATAGCAGTGCATGAGAAGCCTGTCTCTGATTCCCTTACTTTACCATCTGGTAATGGAGAAAGTGGGTGAATCTAGGGTTTATATGTGAAGAATAGATGCTCTGTGTTTTCCATGTTGAGTTTTAAATGTTGGCAGGATATGGAAATATTCTCCAAATTATGGATGTGCTTTAAATAGAGAAGAAAAAGAGAAATAGGCTTTAGAAATATTTACAAACAGATAGTAATTGAGATGATTAGTGGACTGTTCATTTAAGTCAATTTTAAGAAGGCATACCTTCCAGAGAATTGTCTAAAAATGCTTTTCATTGGAGGAAGGGAATGGAGGCAGTTTAAGATTACCTTGTGTCCTTGGCTACATGTAGAAAAGAAGGAAAAATGGCTTATTCCCATAGGCACACAGACCCTATGTATGACCACAGATTTTGTGAGGTCAGAAGAATAGTTTTAAAATAGAATATAATATAGAATGATATACCACACCATACTTGGGTATGAAAGAGAGTTTGAAGGATAACATTACTTTTTTAGTGTAAGAAAGGAAAATAATATTTGTGCCTTAATTTGCTATGCTCTATTGAGCAAATCGATGGTTTTCTTTTTCCCACACCATATATTTTTCTCTTTTGTTCTTACCAGTGAAACTGGGACTAGCTAGTTAGCTATAAATTTACATCTGTTTGATTTCAAGAGTCTGTGACAAAGGAACTAATGGGAATTTTGAAAAAAATAGACTTCCAACAATGTTCTTTTTTTGACCTGTCTTGTCTTGATAATGTTTGAGGTTTCTGTCATTCTGTTTTCCTTTCATCATTTTTCTTTCCTTTCCTTCATTTTACCAGTTAGTGATTTTCCCTCAACAATTGGTTTCATTTGCTGCTCAATAAAGTTTTCTTTGTTTGGTATATTTTTTAGGTCAGCAAATTCACTACTTTCCCAAAACATTAATTTTATATTTTGTCAAGGAGAAGAACAAATTTTTGAGCTAAATTGTGTGGCTCTATTTTTTATGACTTATAAAACTTCCCTTTATTGACATTGATACACTCACATGTCCTAGTTGACAATAACCCCTCTATCTTATTCTTATATCTGACTCAATCAAACCAGATCCTTAGTATAATACCTGAAGTAAAAATATATTTTTTTCATTTGACTAAAAACCAAGAAGATTTAGGTATGGTCATTCCAGAGACAAGAGGATGAATCAAATAGTCTGTTCAAGACTAATGATTTTTTACCATTTATGTACCTTAAATACTACAGGTTTCCAGAATATATTTAATGAAAAGTAAATTCATTAAAAGGTTTCATGTCTGGACTGTAGCTTTTTGGAAAAAATGTAAAAGGTATGATATATTATACTGAGCCATCAATTTTAAAAGGACCATGGTAAAAATAATTTCCCATGCAACAAACACTTTCATATGCTTTAAAAAAAAAGAATAAAAGTATTTGAAACAAGTAAGGGAAATTAGATTACTATATAGCAATGCTAATCAAGCTAATATCATCTGGGGAGATAGTGAATTTCAGAATCAAAGTCAGACCAAATTGATGTAGGCAAGAAGCTCTGAAGAATTTGCTATCCTTTATTTTCTTTGAATTTTACTGCTGTAGTCTAAACATTAGACATCAAAATTCTCTGTGGGAATCTTGTATAAGCCTTATTTTCATGGTTAAAGCTGAAGATACAAATCCTTATATCATGGTACCTCTAAAATATAGATAATGTCCACAAACTACTTGCTGGTTGGATGTGAGAGGTGTTGGTGCACAAGGGAATAGACAAGTATGACCTAAACCTGGGTGGGTAGAAGGATCGTAGTACTCTCAAAGGAAAAAGAAATCTGGAAGACAGAAAGTTCAAGGGGAAATATTCATACAACTGAACTGATATTCAGTGTGTCCAAAATAGCACTCATTTTCTCCCCAAAACCTTTTCCTCTTTCAAATTTACTGATTTCTGGAGATAAAAAGGACAATTTTGAATATATAAAATTGAAATGTTTTATACAAACATTAAAATTAGAAGGAAAACAATGAACAAGGGGGGAAAAATCTTTGCACCAAACTCTAATGATAAAGAAAAGCCTCATACCCAAGATATGTAGCATGATGATTTAAATATTTAAGAACAAGATTTATTTCTAGCAAATAAATATCAAAGGATGTGAACAGGCAGTTCTAAAAAAACATGCAAATTATCAATATTCATAAAAATTCACTGAAAATAAGAAAAATGCAAATAAAAACAAATCTGAGGTTCTGCTTTATACCCATCAGATTGGCAAAGATGTTTTTTTTTTAAAGGGAAGTAAATGTTGAAGGAAATGTGAGAAAACAAGTACACTAATGCACTGTTGGTGGAGCTGTTATTTGGTCTAAACATTCTTGAAAGCAATTTGGTATTAAATCCCCAGTCATGAAATTTCATGGGGAGTATTCAGGAGAACCAGCACCACCCTTTTCAGAGCTGTTAATCCATTTTTGGTGTCTACCTGATTTCCCTAACTCTCATTTATGGCTCTAAGAAGCTGTAGTATGCCCACTGGCCACACACTGATAAACCATCTTGGAGGATGGGCTAAACCAGGTTGAGGGTCACCATTGCATCTCAAACCTGTTGGTGAGTTAGGAGGAGGTCTACCCCAAGTATGTGAAGACTTTCCCTGGCAGATAAGAACAATTTGCAACCAATGGCTATGAAGGTGGTTGAAGAAGAGAGTTGTGGAGCACTTAGAGCTTGGTTAGACATTGAAGACACCAACGTCATCCACTGCATTCTGGGCCATGGTCAGTCATCCTGAATCTTGCCTTGCCACTGGAATTTGATGATTCTGAAAAAATGAAGCTGACAATTTTGTGCAACTCTGCCTCACTTAAATTGAACTCACGCACAAGTCAAGACATCACCCTATGATGTTATCTTTATCTTCCATGAAATAGAAGGCAAACAGCAACCTTTTCATCCAGCAATATTGATATTTGGCACATACCCCAAAGAAAGAAAAGAAAAGAGGGAAAGGACTTATATGTACAAAAAATATTTGTAGAACCACTTTCTGTTGTAGCAAAGAACTGGAAATTAAAGGAACACCAACCAATTGGATAATCATTGAACAAACTATGGTATAAGTATCAGAGAAACTGATGGAAAAATGTGTATGAGTCAGTGAAGAATAATAAGTAGAACCAATAAAACAGTTTATATGACTACAACAATGTAAAGAAAAACAACTTTGAAAGAAAACTTTGAAAGACGTAAGAACTCTGATCAGTGGAATGAAAAACCAACACCAGAAAATACCAATTACAAAGCATGTTTTCCATTTCTTGACAGAGAAGTGATAGACTGTAGGTATAGGATGGGACACACATTTTTATACAGGGTTATGATTTGTTTTACTTTATTATGTGTATCTGCTACAAGGGAGAACTTTGGAGTCAGGAGTTGGAATTCTGGATAACAGAGCAAAGAAAAAGACAAAAAGATTTTCAATGAAACTTTTAAAAAAATGTACAGAATAGAGAGACGTTCAGATTCAGCCACAGGCAAGCAAGACTGACTGAATTAGTTGCTTTGTTACATCTAAAAGAAAGAAAGCTATATGTAAAAGAGATTCCCCCTTTCAAATGCAATCCTCTTTTTTTGTCCTTTGCATATTGAAATTTTTTGTGGATATTTGTCTACTTCTCAATAATATTCTCTTTTAAAAGAATTCCTTATTTTTATTAAAAACACCACCATTCTTTAAGGCTTCCATAAACTTGGCATTATCATTAGTTCCTCCTTCTCCTTCACCACACATATCCAATCAGCTGACAAATCAAGAAGATAATAAGTGAATTCATAGGGTAGATAAAGATCACCGAGAGAAAGAACATGAGAGAACAAAAAGTAAGGCCAGGACATGACCTTGGAGATATCCATGGCTAAAAGGGGCAAAATGGATGATAACTCAACAAAACAAGCAGAGGAGTGATATGATTGAAATGAGAGAGCTCCATCATAAAAGCTAAAGGAGAGTATACAGGAGTAGAGAACAGTCAATAGTATGAAAAAAGAAATAGAGATATTTGGAAGAATGAGGGCTATAAAAAAAGCCATTACTTTAGTAGGTGAGAGATTTTATTGACAATCTTTGATTTAAAAAAATAATAGCTTCAGTCAGTGGGTGGGATCAGCAGCCATACCATAAGAAACTGTGAAAATGAATAGTTGGTGAGGAAGTAGCAACAGAGAATGTTTACTATTCTCTCTTGGAATTTGGCAGTAAGAGGTGGAAGACATATGGTCAAAAACATAAGGGAATGGTAGCATCAAGTTAAGATTTTTTTAAGGATAGATGAGATATGAGCAGCATTTTTAGGCAGCATGGAAGGAGCCAGTAGAGGGAAAGACAGCAAGAGACAGCATTCATGTTTTATTCTGCAATAATTTCATTTTAGATGCCAATTTATATCATCTTTACCAGGAAGTTTAGGATTCCAGCATATGCTTAAATGGCATATAATAACAATGATAGCCCATGTTTATGTAGTGCTTCAATGTTACAAACCATTAGATACATATTATTTCATTTGATCTGCACAAAATGTGGGCTAGGGAGGGTTGGCAACATTTTCCCTATCAAAGAAACAAGTTCCTCAAGGTGAAGTGGCTTAGCTGAGAGCACCTATGTAATGAGTTGCAGAGTTAGGATCTAAATGTTAACTTTAAATGCAGATGCATGTTATAAGTAACAGGCAATCAGATCCAAAAATAGACAAAATAAGCAGAATTATATTCCTGTTTGAGGGTGAGGTTCTGCCTGTCACAACTCTCTCCACTCCCCTTCTTATCCAGGGAAGCAGGCTCAAGCCCACGACAGTACCATCTTTGTTTTCCAAGACTAACTGCCTTCATAGGAATCAGCCTCAAGTTCCTCACATGGTACGGACTGAAGAGTGATTCTGTATTTTCTCCTTGGTATTTATTTCTGTTGTGTTGGCAGCAGCACAGTCAATGCATTTTGGTTAACTAATGTGCCTGAGCATATAAAGCAGTCTTGTGCAGATACTCAAAACAACCTTTTTTTTTTCCAGCTGGGGGTTGAGGAGGGGAAATAGTATTGATGAATTTAACAGTGATATGCAGCTTATTCTAAAGACCTTCAGTGAAAAGCAGAATTGTACTGTGAACAAATTTTTGTATATAATAAACTCAAACGGGGATTTGTACTAATATTAATTTCCCTCTAGAAATAAAGCATCATGCACAGAAACATTTGCTTCTTTCATTTTTGTACTCAGTTAATGAAGGAAACTTCACAGCCTTCTTTCTTACTTTATGGTTCGGTCCTGTTCAAAGATACATGGATTTTTACCTACAACTATAAAATATGAACCAAGTCTCAAACCATAATACTGTCAAACAAAATAAAGCTATGATTTAAGTGTGAGAAGTTAGTGTGTCTGGCTAACTTTATACTGCAGAAATTCTGAAAGACTGATTCATAAATCCTTAATGTTAGTCTTTTAAAAAGGGCAATAAAATGATAAAAAAATTTTAAAGCTATATTCAGGTAGCATAGGTAATCTGAATTAAATGTTATATAGTCGGTCAGTCAACAAGCATTTACATAGGGAGAAAAGAAACATTTTACCCCTTTCCCCTCAAAATAGAGAAAGCTTAGTAATTGCAGATTTTAAAATTTAAAAGAACAAAAAAGAGCAATTAGCAGGCTCAAAGATGATGTATGTTACACTGGGATTAGTGTATTATTTAGATGATTATGAGGCCATAATATTACCTGCAACATACAATGAAGGGCCAGATTACAGTTGCTAGCATGTATAAAATAACAAATATGCAAGGATGCCCAGGATTAACAAGGACAGGATGTAACTGTGGGCAGAAAACATGTCGATGCACAGGTATAAGACAAGAGAATATAAGAGAATAAAACTACTGAACAAAATAATTTTTCAAGGATTGAATTAAAATTTATTAAGCCCCTATTCTGTTCAAGGCAGTGTTCTAGGCTTAGGGATACAAAGAGAAACATGGAAACATTCCTATTTTCGAGGAGCTTACCTTCTATTCCTTCACTAACCTTCATAATAAAATTAATAAATTCTATGGAAGATTCTTTAAAAAGATTCCTCTCAATTAATGGTAATCTTCATAGTTTTGATTTCACTAAAGCTAGTCTCTTGAAAAGTTTTTACAAAAATAAATTTGATGATACATGTAATCAAGAAAAAAACTAAAAGTGGTTTCCTGTCTACCCCATATTTTAAAATATTTAACCTTGATTATCTCTCTCTCTCTTAAATTACTAAATCAGTAGGCTAAGCAGATACTGAGTTACTAAACCAGCTCTATATACAATTCCATAACCTAACACATTTTCAGTTATAACCATTAATTTCAAAGCCATTAGTGTTAAATTCCATTTGGAGTGAACAGTGGGAAGAAGACTGGATTTGGAATTTGAATTGTGACTCTCCTAGTGTGACTTTTGGTAAGTCACTCCACCTATCTGGGATTAATTTTACTTCCTTACCGTAAAAAGAGAGGGGGGTTAGATGGCTTGTAAGTTGCATTCAAGTTAAGGTAATAACTCACTGATACCCTGAACTGGCTTTTGTTGCTTTACAAAATGTTTCATTTAAGCTTATCGCTCCCTCTCAATTTCATCTATAAAATAAAAGGTTTAGATCAGATAATCTCTTTGTAAGGTTCCTTCCAGCTCTGGTATTCTAATGATTGATTGCATAGATGACCTGAAAGAGCAAACAAAATTATTTGGAAATAAAACTGAATGAAATGATATAAGAAATTCAGATATTAAGATACGCTTTCACTTGGTGATCTTATCGGTTCCCATCAATTCAATTACCTCTTACAGATTATTCTTATATCTATATATCTTGCCTCCATCTCTCCCTGTTCATCTCTAGTCTAAATTCAACTGCCTACTGAGCATTTGTTCTCAAACCCAGCATGTCTAAAACAGAATTCCTTATCTTTCCCTCACACTTACCCCTCTTTCAATCTTCTCTATTATTATAAAGGGCACCATTCTCCCTGTCAACCAGGTTCACAACCTCAGTATCATCTTCCACTCCTCCTTCACCAAATATTCAGTGCATTATCAAATCTTCTAATTTCTTTCCCCCTACTCATATAGCCATCATACTAGAATGCCCCTCTTGCCTGGACCATGGCAATAGCATTGGTTTTACTCCAGCTTCTTTTCTCTCCATGGATGCCAAAATGGTTTTACTACAACAAGTCTGATCACCTTTTCAAAAAACTTCGATGGCCTCCTCTTACCTCTAGGATCAAATATAAATTCCTAGTTGGTATTTATATCTGTAGATATCCCAGGTCCTTACTGTCTTCCCATTATCTTACATATCACTCCTCTCCATGCATTCTGTAGTCCAAATATACTGGTCTACTTGCTTTTCCTCACACAGAATGCTCCATCACTTGTCTCCATGTCTTTTCCATGTCCAAAATGTTCTCTCTGCTTATCTCTTCCTCTTAGAATCCCTGGGCTTTCTTTAAGACTCAGCTGAAATACCTGAATCCACCTCATTATACTAACATCTAGCCCACATCCCTCCATTTTGTCCCAAAATTATGTCATCAGAATTTGTCAGATGCCTTGTACAAATTTTGCTTCAGCCTCTACATCAGTAAAAACTTTTTGCTGTTATTATCCATAGCATTCATTGCTGGTTTCTGCTCATAATAAGCATCAGTATTCTTGACACCACTTCTCACAATACCACCATCTTTGGATCTGTCATCCATTACTTGCCCTTAAGCAATAAGGAATATGAAGTGTTATTAAAACAGATGAGAACAAGGATCATTCATAATAAGCAACCATCAGGAAAGGCTTTAGTGCAGAACAGGACTTCAGCAGACTGAGATAGGTGGTGAATTTTAGCAGGGAATTCAAAACATAGGGAAAAAGCAAGAAGGGCATGGATTTGTGAAAAGTTCTGGACATGATATCAACAGTCAGTCTGCAATTTATTAAGGATTTTCTATGAGTCAGGTACTGTGCTAAGCATTGATTTTTTTAAAAAAAGGCAAAAACATGAATCCTATCCTCAAGAGGCTCATAATCTAATTGGGGAGACAACATGACAATAATTATGTGCAAGCAAAATATATGTGACACACACACATATACATATATAGTAAATGGAAAGTAATCTCAGAGGGAAGGGGGAAGGATGGAAGGGGTAAGAAGGCTACTAACAGTGGATGGGATATGAGCTGAGTCTTGAAGAAGGCCAGGGAATCCAGGAAGCAGAAGAAAGGAGGGAGTGCATAGTCATTTTGGGGGAAAACCAGTGCTCAAGCAGCAGCAAGCCCTAGGATAAGATTTAAGACTGGATAGATAGAAATAGGCTAGGTTGTGAAGGGCTTTAAATACAACCAGAACATTTTTTATTTCATCCTGTAGGCAACAGGCAGCCAACAGAGTTTATTGAGCAGGGGACATGATATAGTAAGACCTAAGTTTTAGGAAAATCGCCTTGATAACTGAGTGGAGAGTGGTTTGGAATAAGGACAAACCTGAGGCCAGGAGAGCAACCAGAAGGCTATTGCAATATAGCAACAGGTAAGTTGGGAAAAGGGGAAGGTTTGAAGGGAAAGATGAGTTGTGTTTTTGGACAAACTAAGTTGGAAATGACTATGAGATACGCATTTTGAGATATCCGAAAGGCAGCTGGTAATGTGGAACTGGAGCCCAGGAGACAGACTGCGGTGTAAATAGAGATATGTGAATCATCTGCATACAGATGATAACCAAACCCAGGGAGTTAATGAGACTGTGAAGTGTGATTGTAAAGGGAGAAGAGGGCCCAGGACACAGCCTTGGAAGACACCTATGATTAGTGAGTGTGAGATATAAGAAAACACAGTAGATTAGGAAAGAATGGTCACAGAACCAGGACAGGGCAAAGAGTAGAAAGTATTCATGAGAAAATGACCAACAAGGTTAAATGTTACAGACAGGCTAAGATTGAAGGATTAAGACTGAAAAATGCTTATTAGACTTGGCAATTAAGAAACCATTGGTAACCCTGAAGAGCTGTTTCAGTTGAGTAATGAGAATGCAAGCCAGACTTGACAGAGTGTTTTGAATAAAGTGAGAGAAGAGGAAGTGCTCCAAGCCAGTGTAGACAGCTTTCTCAGTAAGTTTATCTAAGAAGGGAAAGAGGAATACAGAATGGCAGCTAGTTAGGAGGGATGGCTGGATGGAGTGAGGATTTTTTTTTAAGGAAGAGGAAGACACAGGCTTGCTTTTAGGCAGCCAGGAAGGAGGCAGTTGATAAAAAAGACACTGAATATTGGAGTAGAAGGGACCCTACAGATTATCTGAACCAGTGTGGTACCTTTAGGGTTTGAGGGTCTGGATTGAATTTTTCCTTTGGCCTCTTTTAATACCTATGTGACCATGAACAGATCATTT
>JAQQSK010009374.1:0-13112 GCA_028658325.1 Potorous gilbertii | reverse complement strand
AGAGAGAGAGACAGAGAGAGAGAGAGAGAGAGAGAGAGAGAGAGAGAGAGAAGAAAAAGGAAGAAAGAATAAAAAGAAAATATCTTTGAGACAGTCAATACATTTGGACATGCCTTCTGTGTTCCTTTATGTTACATTAACACAGTATTTTAAGAAATTACAAGTCAAATAGAAACACCTGTGGAAGCTTAAGGACAATTCATCAGTAATTATAAACATCTACATATTCAATTTCTCTTTACTTAATAGTTTTCTCAGAAACAATCTTAAAAATTAATAAAATCAAATTAACTTGCTTTGAAAGTGTCAACATTTAAATAAATCAATTTAAAAGCATAAAATATCATAATGTTTCAGTTGTTCCCTCCAAAATTTCACCAACATCCTTTATGCATACATCCATATTCAGTTTTCCCCTTAAAGAAAATTCATGTGTATCAGGTATTTTTTGGTCTTATAATATTTCATGAGCATTTTCTTATATTTATTTTTAATCCTCACACCTTCTATCTTTTTAAAAGTAGTAGCCCATTGCATTACCCTTGTATAAATTATTTAGCTATTTACTTATTTTTTGATTATATGTGTTGGTTCTAAGCATTTGTAATTATAAATAATGTTGATATCAAAATCTTTTGCGACATCTTTTTGGTTGTATTTGATACTACTTTCAGCATGTATTTCTGACAATGGAACTATTAGATCAAATAGTCTAATTACTTTTGTTACTTTGATTGCATGCCATGAAATTGTTTGCCCAAAATGTTAATTCTTTGATAATATCCATTGCACATCTTTTTCCACTTGAAAGATATTGTAACATAATCAGGTCCATTGTGTACAATGAACTAGCGTTTTTGAAAATAGGGGTAACTAAAATCTAAAGCAAATACTACATTACCTCTCTTGCTTGTCAGAATAAATTGTCTTAGAACTACGTTTATGAATGCAGAATTATATGATCATAGTCGTATCTTTACATAGTTACTATGCTATATTCAGAAGAAGGCCTTATTTCAGGAAATTTCGCACTTTGACATTAATTCATTAATGGGGGCAAACCAAGCTGGGGTTAAAGCTTTCACAATAATTAGTATGTGGGGTAGATGCAATTCCAGCTTTGAGCAACATAGAGAGTCCTAGTATTTAAAATTAAAAAGAAAAAATTTCAGTATAGTCTATAATAATAATTATTTTATAATTATATCTCCACAATAAGGAAAATGAAAGTAGTATGGGAAAAAAGAATATTTATACGAAATGGAGCAGTGTAACTTCCTCTCATATTATTTAAAAAAAACAACAACAATATACAGGAGATAAGACAAATATGCTGTCCACCCAGGGGTTTGCTGGTAAATGTTTAACAATTGTCTCTCCAGAAACAGAAGTATTAGCAACACACTTTTGAGTTTAATGTGCAATATTAATGTTTTTCTAAGTCTACACAAATGATAATATAATATGTCAAGTCCTGATTTGTAGCATTTCCAGATTCCTGGGGTACACATACTTACATGTAAAATCTAATGATAGCTCTTCAGAACTTGTTCAAATTGGTTTATGCTCAAACCATGAGCACAAGTCTGCTTTCAGCTTTCCAAACAAAAATTCCCTGATCATTCCTGGTTAAGTACAGAGTACCAATAAGGTTGTCTTTGGCTTAGACTACAAGGCCAATGACTTTGCATTCCTAAGACATTCTCTAACCTTTGGGGTTTCTATGCCATCTACTATTTTGACTTAGAGAAAGATAGCTCCAGAAAAGATATAGAAAAATCAGCATTATGTGGCTGTAAGTACTTTACAATTTTTTTTGAGGACAGTTTGTTCATAAAAGTTTACAAAGAATTGTGATTCTTTGGACCACTCTGATTAGCATGTAAGTAAGCAGGAAAGACAGGCTATGGTATTGGTAGGATAGGGAACATTTCAAAAATCCACTGAAATAGAGAGGGCTGATTTTATTAAAACTGAAATACTAGGGGGCAGAGCTAAGATAGCAGAGTAGAAGCAGAGACATGTTAGAGCTGTCCCCCCAAGCCCAGCCAAATACCTGTAAAAATGACTCTGAACAAATTCTTGAGCTACAGAAATCACAGAATGATGGAAAGAAGCAAATCTCTAGTCCAAGACAGTCTGGAAGATCAATGTGATGAATCTATCTGGAAGCAGAGTGCATTTGAGTATGGGCCACACCAGCACAGACAGCACCTGAACAGGCTTTGGGAGGACTGAATCTCTGTCATCTATGATGGTTTCCAGATTTCACAACCCCAAACGCCAAGGACAAATTGGAAGGTCAGTGTAAAAAATCTGTGAGAACTGTGTGACACAGCAGAGTAGTCTGGCACCAGCACTAAGGCAACAGAGAGGACAGAGGAGCCTGCCGCAGTCACAGCAGCAGCAGGGGCAGCAGCTGTTTCTAGAGCTCTATGCCCACAGATTATGGAGGGATCAAGTGGCTGATAGATGGCATACCCCCACCCCACTGGATGCAGAGAACTGCCTTAACAAAGAGTTCAAAAATTAAGTAATTGGCTGGGGAAAGGAATAAAAACTGGAAAAAAGGATCAAATTATAGAATCTTATTTTGGTGACAAGAAAGACCAAAATATTCATGCCATAAAAGAGCTCAAAAAATATTTTGAAAATCAAGAGGAGAGCAAAAATTGGGAAAAGAAATGAGAGTGACACAAGAAATCATGAAAAACAAGTCAACTGCTTGATAAAAGACACCCTCCCCCAGAAAATGCTGAAGAAAATTTTTAACACCTAAAAATAGAGTAACCCAAAAGCAAAAGAGATTCAAAAAGCCAATAAGGAAAAGAATGCCTTAAAAAGCAGACCTGGCTAGATGGAAAAGGAGATCCAAAAACTCACTAAGAAACAAAAATTCTTAAAGGTTAGAATGAGCAGGTGAAAGCTAATGACTTTATGAAAAATCAAGAAATTATAAAACCAAAACAAAGAAATGAAAAAATAGCAGACAATGTGAAATGTATTGGAAAAACTGACCTGGAAAATAGATTCAGGAGAGACAATTTAAAAATTATTGGACTATCTGAAAACCATTATCAAAAAAAAAAAGAATTTAGACATCATCTTTTAAGAAATTATCAAGGATAACCAATCTGATATTGTAGAACTAGAGGGTAAATTAGATATTGAAAGAATCCACTAATCAATTCATGAAAGAGATCTCAAAAAGAAAACTCCTAGAATTATCATAACCAATTTCCAGAGTTCTCAGGTCATGGAGAAAATATTGCAAGCGGCCAGAAACAATTTGAGTATTGTGGATACACAATCAGGATAATGCAAAATCTAGTAGCTCCTGCCTTAAGAGATCAAGGGCTTGGAATATGATATTACAGAGGTCAAAGGAGGTAGGAATAAAACCAAGAATCACCTACCCAGCAAAACTGAGTATAATACTTCATGTGAAAAATGGTCATTCAATGAAATAGAGGACTTTCAAGCATTCTTGATGAAGAGACCAGAACTGAATAGAAAATTTGAATTTGAAACACAAGAATAAAGAGAAGCATGAAAAGGTAAAAAGGAAAGAGGAATCGTAAGGGACTTACTAAATTTGGACTGTTTACATTCCTACATGTAAAGATAATATTTGTAACTTTTGAGACTTTTGTCAGTATTCAGGTAGTCGGTGGAATTATATACATTTATAGAAGGCACAGGATGAGTTGAATATGAAGGGATGTTATCTAAAATAATAAAATTAAGGAGTGAGAGAGGAATATATTGGAAGAAGGAAGAGAATAAATAGAACGGAGTAAATTATCTCTCACATAAAAAATACAAGGAAAAGCTTTTTCATTGGAGGAGAAGAGAGGGGATATAAGAGGGAAAGAGTGAACCTTACTGTCACTGGATTTGACTTAAGAAAGGAATAATATGCACACTCAATTTGGTGTGAAAAATCTATTTTACACTACAGGAAAGTAGGGGAAAATAGAATAAGATGATAGAAGGGAGGATAAAAGGGAGGAGTAGGTATTTAGAAGTAAATACTTCTGAGGAGGGACAGGGTCAAAAGAGAAAATAGAATAAATGGGGGCAAGATAGGATGGAGGGACATATACTTAGTCTTTCACATCATGACTGTTATGAAAGTGTTTTGCTCGACAATACATGTAATAACCTATACTGAATTGTGTGCCTTTTCAGTGGAGATGGTTGGGGAGGGAGGAAGTGAGAGAAGTTGCAACTCAAAGTTTTAAAAACCAATGTTAAAAATTATTTTTACATTCAACTGGGAAATAAAATACTCAGACAATGGAGTATAGAAATCTACCTTGACCTATAAGAAAATAGAGGGGAAGGGGATGAGAGAAGGGAGAGGTGTGGTTGAAGAGAGGACAGATTGGCAGAATGAGTAATCAGAATGCACAATATCTTTTGGTGGGCAGAGGGGAGAGATGTAGAGAAAATCTGTAATTCTAAATCTTGTGGAAGTAAATGTTGAAAACTAAAAATAAATAAATTTATTTTAAAAAGCCAAAATATTGATAGCTATACATTACCCTATTTCTTGGGAAAATATTCTGTAAATAAGAATTGATTGTTACTACATTGTTGAGGAAAAACTACACTTAGACGAGAATATAGAAATAATAATCTTCTAGATATTGCCAAACAAGAGATTTTAGAATCAAGGTCAAGGATACAAAGTGGATACATGTCTTCATAGCAGAACCTGAAGATTGCTAGGCAAATCTCCCTGTTTTCAAATATCAGTGATACCACATGTCTTCCCACCATTCCTCATTTATTGATTTAGTCTGTAAAAGTTTATCCATCTTTGAGACTCATCTTTTAAATTCTGTACATACCTAGATTGTGTGATAAAATCTTAATTACCTATTAACACCTTGAGAGGGATTAGTTAATGAAAATAAAAAGAAAGCAAGAATAAAAGGGGCATATTACACATACAGTATAGAGGTGAAAGGTAAGAATAAAGGAGAGTGGAATAGGTCGATGGAAAAGGCAAATACTTTACCTATTTTACTAAAGGACCTGATCATAGCACTCCTTTATCACCTTTTGTAAGTGTTACAACTTTCATTGCCATGAAGTTCTTTATTTTTAACCCAGATCTGTCATATTTAGATCAAAAAGAAGTCTTTTTTTCCCTGCCTCAATAGAAATGGAAAACTGTTATTGTCCTCTATATGAAATACTAATATACTTGAAGAATTATTAAATCAGCCCGCAGGCTTTTCTTATCTAGTATGAATAATCAAGAGACTTTCTACAGGAACTGAATTATACATGAATGATCCAAGACCAAGGCCTATTAGGTGCTGGCATCATAATAATTAGTGATTTCCTAGAACATTAATAAGGCCTGAACTTTGGAGAATCAATTATTCCACTGGCTTGGATGTCTTTTTTTTTTAGCATTGCCGCTACTCAGTTGGGAGGGCAGTGACATTGGGAAATAGAGAAAATATCAACCAAAATGATTATAATCCAAATGAGAAATGATAAACAAGTTTCTATGAAAACAAAATAAGCAATGACAATGATTCAGAAGGCTGATTTTTGCTGGTGACAGAATCAGAGGGAACCTTCCAAAAAGGATTAGTTCTAAAATACATACTACAGGGTGATAATGTAAAAATTCTAAAGAACATCTTAAAGTGATTCAACCTTCACCATCTTGATATGTTAACCATTAAGATTCTAATAAAAATATACATAGAAATGAATCGACTTCTGTAATGGAAATCTTGAATTTTTTGAAAAAGAGAATTCTAAAACACAAAACCCACTATGATTGACTCGGTAGCCCTGGCATTACTTTATAGCAAAATGAAACGTTATCTTTTGCTCTTATTTGGAAAATTCAAAAAAATATTATCCCCACCCTCCCTACTTGCATGTTTTCCTTTCCTAACAACATAAACCTGAGCTTAATGGAGAGTCAAGAATCCTATTATGAAAATAGTTCTAAATCAATACTACACAGACAGTGTTTAATGATGCGAGGCAGCTTTTTCAAATACATTTCCTGACAGCGTCCCATCCCTCTGGACACAAATTATTGGGAACACATCATGAAATGCACACTGTGATACAAAGAATGCATGCAGATGCCTATTGCTCGAGACTGAATTTAATCACCTCCTACTTGAGACCATTTGGCAGCTTTGGAAAAGTTCTCTCCTGAACCAAACCTCTGAAGCTGAGCTATTAAAGTGCTAATTAAAGAAAGTCCATGGAAGACATGAACACTAGGAGCCTGGAGTAATTGGCAAGAAAAAAGACAAGGTTCAAACATATCGGTTTATCTACTCCTCCTGATTAGATTCTAATTTGAATACCAATATTTCTTTGCATGCCAAGGTGCTTTGGGAGAGGTCTCAGCCTTTCTCAGTAGAATGGACAGCTTTTCATTGAAGGGAGAGGGGGACAGCACATTTTTATTCAATGTTTATTCTAACAGTGCTGTTGGAGTCAACACAGAAGGAAGCTCAGGAAATTCTTCTTTTCATCCTACCATGGCAAGTAAGTGATCAGAAAAAAAAATAATTAAAAACCACCATTTAAGGGAACAGGTTAAGTAAATTATGAAGTAGAAGACATTCAGTAAACACATTGCCACTAAAAATAAAAAAAAAAGCTTTGAAGAATTGATCACCTTCCTTTTGAGTAAAGAAAAACATGCTAGACAGGGATGCTTCTTTAAAATAAAGTGTAATTCTAACCTGCCTTTCCAAACTAATCTCACTTTTATTTTTTGTTCCATTTCTGCACTCTGAATTCCAGTCAGATTGTCTAATAATAGAAACTCCAAGTTCCATCTCCCCCATCTGTTTCTTATGCTTAGTCTTTTCTATATATCTAAAATTAATTCTCTCTACACATTCTCCTCGTAGCATCCTTAAATTCTTTTGAGACTCATCTTAGGTACCATATCTTATATGAAGCCTTTTCCCAATTCCCCTATTTTCTAGATTCTTGCTTCCTTACTCACATCATATTACATTTCTCTTATCTGGGATAACAAGATGTTACCCCTGTAGAATGTAAGTTTCCTGTGGGAAGGGATTCCTTGTTTTGTTTGTTTTTGTGTTTATATCCTCCAGGTAACTAATGCTTTATACATGCCTTCTGATTTCGTTTCAACTGAACATGATTTATTTTTAAAAGTCATTTAAATAGTGGTGAATATATATGGTAAAAATATGATTTTATAAGTTGATCTATTCTTGCCATTAGATAGTGTTCTTAACAATGTGAAGTAATGGGAGATAACTTTAAAATTTTTCTGGGAGTCAGTGAGGATCCATGTGGGTTATTTTATGGAATTTCACCTATACTTTGTTCACATGTTTAATTCAGCCTATAGCACAAAAAAAAACCCCAGAATTAGCAGTGTATTACAACAGACCTGTTAAAAATAAGTAAGTTATATGTCAACAAGCATAAAATATTTATATGTGCAGCTAAAAATAGGAATTCTTAAATGTAATTGGCTCATTACCCACTAAATAGTAAAAAAAAAAAAAAAAAGAATACATGCTTAGAAACAAGAAGAAAATGGAACTTTAGAAACCCATGCATGTATCTCCTAAGGCAGATACCTTGAGTATGGAATCATCATTAAAAGGAAGCTGAAACTTCTAGATGACTTATTAGTCTAAGACATGCACATTTATCTTTTTAAACAGGCTTATTAATGCTACCCTCATAGCATGTTTGATATTATATAGCAGTGTCAGGCAATCAGGTGGCATTGTGGGCTTGGAGTCAAGAAGAGTTCAGTTCAAATCCAGACTCAGATATTTACTAACTGTGTGACCGTGTGCAAGTCACTTAACACTGTTTGCCTCATGTGTAAAATGATCTGGAGAAGGAAATGGTCAAAAAGAAACCTCTAGTATCTTGGTCAAGAAAATCCTAAATGGGGTCATAAAGAGTCAGACATGATCAAAACAACTGAACAACAACCAAAAAGCAGTATCAGATAAGGATTTATATTGAATTTTCTGTTTCTCAAAATGTGTCCACATATATCAGCTTGTTTCCTTCTCTCAACCCTGAGGGATAGACAGGAAAAGAATCTTACACTGATTTTACAAGGAAAGAAATTAAGTAGAGAAAAATTAAGTAAAATTTCATAATTACACACTAATATTGATAAGGGTAGTTCTACTTATTCTAATCTAATGTTATTATACCTAATGCAATGCATTTTTCTCTCATCAAAAATGCCTTATAATTACTAGGTTTATAACAAATGTTTATGGAACTATTGAAGGAATCCCAGAATTCACCCAATTCTTCAAAATAGACCCAAATGCCTTTGGAGTGTGGTGTCAAACAAATAGAAACAGATATCTGGCCATGCCAAGATCACAAATTAACATTATCTATACCAGATTGTATTTTTATTTTTGTAACTAAACCTATGCCAATTGCATTTTAATCTAGCTCCTTCATACTCAAAAGTTTTTCCAGTTGTTAGTAGCCAGCTGGTCATGGTTTTGATGCCCCTTCTTTCCAAAGTACCTCAAAATATTATGCCTAAGTATACTTTTCTACACCTTCCTGTTAAGCCTGGAGGCATACTTTGGGATTTTGGTAACTGCGGTAAATTTAATTGGCAATAAGGGAGAGGGAGATAGTACTATGATGTTCTCAGGTTGGAATATTGACACTAATTCATTCATCCTATGAATTCTAAGGCCAGATGTAATGAAAGTCTTCTTCCCAAGTGATTTGTAGTCATGCAATGAGCTCCTTGACACTGATGGCTGACTAGACTGGGAGAAGGAAGAATTGAGTATGTCTCTGTTACTCAGGGCATTGGCATAGAGTTGGGCAGTGAAAGTTCCTCCCTATATAATAATTTTTGACAATTTATCTTCCTCAGTATAACCACTGTAGGAAGGAAGTATGCTGCCCTCTATTGCAGCATCTTGGGTAAAAGGAACATTCTCAATTTTATATTTATCCTGCTAGTTATCTTCTATCATAAACAGAAAGGAATGGGAGATGTTATAATGAACTCTCCTAAAATTTCACTTTTTAAGAGATTTCAAGCAAGAGAGAAAATGGTTGTACTGCCATTAAACTTCTAAGATTTAACCTAAATTTTTGCACATAGTAAGTACCTTATAATTACTTGATTACTCAAATGAAAAATTAGCACAAATAAGGTAAATTGAAAGAACAAGTACCCAAAAAAAAGAAAGGAGGAAAATGTGCAAAAAAGACATTCAATATTAATGAATGTTGACAATAATAGCCAACTCATCAGAGAATATGAAGGTCTGCCTTTGTTTGATAGCACTATCTTTAAATATTGGTTGGCTATTTTCCAGAGCATTGATAATGATATGCTGTTGATCTTATAGAAAATGTCTGGCTTCTCAGAGGATCTACGAAAGATGGATTAAGACTTTAGTGCTTACTATGGAGTGAAGATTGACCTTTTTGCTCAGTTCTCTGTTAGATATAAATTGGCAACTTCGGCATGGTGAATTCTCTATAGCCTCTCTTATTGAGTTGCTTTTACTACTCTTGTATTCAAAAATCTGTTCTTCCCTCACAACAAATCAAGTGCTCTGTTGTCTGCTAGCCCTGGGGTTGTCTCTGTTTGATTTTCTTTTCACATAATTAAAGTTTCTAGACTAGTGCTTAAAAGCAACAGTAAATTAAAGAGAGAGAGAAAAATTAAAGCCATGCTAAGGGTTAAAAAGAAGAATTAAGACCATAACGTTATAGTAGAAGCTTATAATGTTTGTCAGTCAGGAAGAAGCAAATTAGTTCTTCATTCTCAAAGAGTCAAATATGCAAGGAAGACATTTCCTAAAGAAAACTTAGGAAGTGTGTGTGCTTGTTTTCATCCTCAGACTATATATGAAATAACAGAATTAATTGCACAAAATATGTCAATCTAAATAAGTTGAATAAAGATTCATTTCAAAAAAATTAAAACCATAAGATTATCAATTTAAAATAAGATTACATTCCTTATTTAAAATACAAATACCCATGCATTTCAATATTTATGACCATGTCTAAATATTTTCATATATACAAAATCAGGTTTTCAAATGAAGAATGATATGCACTCCCAATGAAATCAAAATAAGAAATATGATCAATCTATGCATTATTAAAATATATTTAATTGTCCTAAAATATTACCATTAAAGAAATGTTAATGGTGGGGCAGAGCCAAGATGGCGGAGTAGAAGGATGGACCTGTACAAGCTCCCCACCCTATAACCCATAAAATACCAGTAAAAATGACTAAATTCAAGGCAGCAAAAGTCATAAAATGACAGTGAAAGAGATTTTCAGCCCAAGGCAACCTGGAAGGCCTACGGGAAAGGTCTATCACACTAGGGACAGCAGTAACAGGACCAAAGCAGGCCTCAGGGCATACAGAATCCTTTGCAGAAGCTGTGGTTCCCAGATCCTTCAACTCACAAATGCTAAAGGCAGCTTCAAAGGTCAGTGAAAAAGCTCTTTCACCTGTGTGAGAAGGGAACAAGGTCTGACTCCAGTGGCCTCAGGGTGGCAGCCAAGCACAGCCTCCATTATAAGAGCCCTCAACCTAAAGTCAGTAGGGGAAATCATAGGGCTGCTCTGGATCTCAGCCCTGAGTGGCAAGCCCTGGGGTGAGGAGGAACTCTGGAAGGCCTGATGGAGTTGGTAGAGGCTCTGGAGAGGGAATTCTACTCACAGATTCTGGGCAGAAAAGAGTGCTTGCAGTTGCTCCCAAACCAGAACACAGAGCAGGAGAGGGGTAAACTCCTGTCCCTTGACTGTGCCACCTTAGAGGAACTGAGAACTTACAGGTCCTGAGAGTATACCTTCTCCTCGACAAAGAACTCAAAAGGCAAGTAACTGGCTGGGAAAATGCCCAAAAAAGGGAAAAAAATAAGGATATAGAAGGCTAATTTCTAGGTGAAGAGATATTTTCTTCCATTCTTTCAGATATGTAAGAACAATGCATACCATCAGAGAAAGACTTAAAAGTCAAGGCTTCTGCATCTAAAATGTCCAAAATAAATAAGCAATGGTCTCAGGCAATGGAAGAGTTCAACACCTTTAAAAATACACTAACTCAATTGTCAAAAGAGGTCCAAAGACCAATGAGGAGAAGAATGCTTTAAAAAAGTCAAATTAGCCTAATGAAAAAGGAGATTCAAAAGCTCATTGAAGAAAATGATTTTTTAAAAATTAGAAGGGACCAGATGACTAATGACTAAATTAATGATTTTTTATGAGAAACCAAGAAATTACAAAACAAAACCAAAAGAATGAAAAATAGAAGACTGTGAAATATCTCATTGGAAAGCATTGTTTTCTTTATACCATTCAAGCAATCAACCATAAACATTTCTCTTGAGCCATTTTTTTCTTTTAGAGTAACCAGATAGGCATGTTAAAATTATTTGAAATATAATTTTCTAAACAAAGGCCTGTATCTAACTGTCTTCAACGTTCTCTGTCTTGGCTAGTATGAAGTCTTTGTTTATTTTGTCACTGAGGGTACATTACTTATACTTCAGCCAATTTTCCCCTGGGCATCTGCCTTTCTTCTAAATGAGTAGTTGTGCTTGGCATTTTTTCCCAGTCTTAAGTATAAAATTATTACAAAGTTAGAAATTTATTAATATTTTGTTTTTAGATGAATGATGTTAAAATTGTGATTGAATTCTTCTTCTCCAGAATAACTCCTTTTTAAGTTACTTTTAAAAATCTACACTAGGCAAATATCATCATTTTTTCCTGTCTACTTAAGTAATCTATATCATGTGTGTAACATGTAATAAACATCTACCTATTGCAATTTTTCTCTTCTCAAATGTTGAGAAATTTTTAGAGGCAGCCTGGCATAATGATAAGACAACTGGAGAGGGAGTAAGAAAATATGTTATTTAAGAGGTACGGAGTATGGGTCAAGTTGCTTATCTTTCTTTGCCTCAGTTTCCTCATAATAAAATGAGGTTAGTAATATTTGATATTTGTGTTTTATATATATATAATAATTGTTCCAGTTACATGTAGTTTTTAATATTGGATTCTTTTATTTTGAGTTTCAAATGAATTCTCTCCTTCATTTCTGTCCCCAATTGTTAAGAAGGCAAGCAATTTGATATGTCATATATGTGTAATAATGCAAAATATATTTCCATCTAAGTCATGTTAAAAAATTATGTTAAAGAAAATATCCAGGGGAGGAGCAAAGATGGTGGAGTAGAAAGATTCACATATGTTAGCTCCAAACCCACAGCCCATAAAATACCTGTAAAGAAGAACTCCCAACAAATTCTGGAGCAGTGAAAACCACACAGCAACAGAGTGGAGGAGATTTCTGTTCCAGAGAGCCCTGAAAAACTGACACCAAAGGTCCGTCACGCACCAGACATGGAGCAGAGCCCAGATCTGCATTGGCCGTGTAGCCCCAAGAGGAGCAGATCCAAGCAGACTTCAGCAACGGAATCCCACCAGCCACGAAGGGCCCTCCACCCACAGATGCAAAGGTTAGTGAGACAATCTTTATGGCTGACCAAGAGGTGAGCAGGGTGTTCCCATAACTCAGGCACCCTCGGGAGGCTGTAGCAGAGGCAGCAGCAGACAAGGGCTCTCAAAGCAGGCAGGAGCTCAGACCCATTACTGAAGGTCTCCACATAAACCTCCTGGGAAAACTGAGCCTTGCCCTCACCCTAAGAGCTGAACTTAATCTCACAGTGAATAGCAGCCTGCCCCTGCTGAAAGCCCTGAGGCTGGGAAGCAGCATTTGAATATCAGACCCCAAGAACTAGCTCAGTGGATCCGGAGGCCAGGTGGGTGTGGAAAGGAATCTCAGAAGTCAAGTAACTGACTGGGAAAATGCCCAGAAAAGGGGAAAAATATAAGACCATAGAAGGTTACTTTCTTGGGGAACAAATGATTCCGCCCTTCCTCTCTGACGAGGAAGAAAACTGCTTACCATCAGGTAAAGACATAATAGTCAAGGCCTCTGTATCCCAAACATCTGAAATAGATATCCAATGGGCTCAGGCTATGGAATAGCTCAAAAAGGATTTTGAAAATCAAGTTAGACAGGTGGAGGAAAA
>JAQQSK010009373.1:0-13112 GCA_028658325.1 Potorous gilbertii | reverse complement strand
CACAAATGGGGAGAAAATTTTGGAACCCAAAATCTTGTGAAAATGAATGTAAAAAGTTAAATAAATTTATTTAAAAAAATAAAATAAAATAAAAAAGAAATTATTAAGGAAAACTCCCCTGATATTCTAGAGTCAGAGGGTAAAATAGATACTGAAAGAATCCACCAATTACTTCCTGAAAGAGCTCCCAAAAGAAAAACTCCTAGTAATAGTGTAGCCTTATTCCAGAGCTCCCAAGTCAAGGAGAAAATATTGCAAGTAATCAGGAAGAAACAACATGAGTATTGTGGAAACACAATCAGGATAACACAAGGTCAAGCAGCTTCTACACCGAGGGATTGGAGGGCTTGGAAAGTGATATTCCAGAAGTCAAAGGAGATAAGATTAAATCACCTATCCAGAAAAATTCAGTATAATACTTCAGGGGAAATAGTGGTCATTCAATGAAATAAAGGACTTTCAAGTATTTTGATGGAAAGATCAGAGCAGAATAGAAAATTTCACTTTCAAATACAGGAATTAAGGAAATATGAAAAGGTAAGCAAGAAAGAGAAATCATAAGAGACTTACTAAAGTTAAACTGTTTACATTCCTATAGGGAAAGATAATATTTGCAACTCCTGAGACTTTTCTCAGTATTAGGGTAGTTGGAGGAATAATGTACAGATAGAAAGAGGACACTGATGAGATGAATAGAAACAGATGATGTCTTAAAAAAATAAAATTAAGGGATTAGAGAGGAATATATTGGGAGAAGAAGAAAGGGAGAAATAGAGTGGGGTAAATTATGTTTCATAAAAGAGGCAAGAAAAAGATTTTTCAAAGGACAGGAAGAGGGGGGAGATGAGAGGGAAAGAGTGAACCTTACTGTCATTGGATTTGGCTGAAGGACAGAATAATATGCATACTCAGTTAGGTATGAAAGTAGGGGGAAGGAGATAAGCAGGGAGGTCCAGGAGATGAAATAAGGGAAGGAACATTAGAGGAGGGGGCAATTAGAAGTAAACACTTCTCTAGAGGGACAGGGTCAAAAGTGAGAATAGAATAAATGGGGTCAAGATAGGACAGAAGTAAACATTGTTAGTCTTTCACATGATGACCGGTATGGACATGTTTTACATGACTACACATGTATAACCTACATCAAATTGCTTGCCTTCTCAATGGAAGTGGGTGGGGAGAGAAAAAGGGAATGAAGTTGGAACTCAAAGTTTTAAAATCAAATGTTAAAAATTGTTTTTACATGCAACTTGGAAATAAGATAGACAGGCAATGGGCTATAGAAATCTATCTTGCCTTACAAGAAAATAGAGGAGAAGGGGATAATAGAAGGGAAGGGTGTGATAGAAGGGAGATCAGATTCAGGGAAGAGGTAATCAGAATGTACACTATCTTGGGTTGAGCAGAGGGGAGAGATAGAGAGAATATCTTATGGAAGTGAATGTTGAAAACTATAAATTAATTAACCAATTAATTGATTTAGAAAAACAAAAGGCAAGAGATCAGGTGGCAAAGACTGGGCAGTTGGACAAAGCATGAGGTTATGAAGTCACATGACTTCTGTTTCAATACTGACCCTGTGATTGCTTCTTTTGCAACCACCAGAAAATTCATACCCTTAAGTGCTCAGGACACTGAGACTATAAATTCTGGACAGTTAGGTTGATTGTTTGCATAGAAGCATGGAGGAATTTTCCAGAGATGATTATCCACATGAGTAAAAAATCAAAGAAAAAGAAAAACTTACAAATTTTAAAATATAAAGCTGTAAAGGAAAGCCTATGAAATAAAAGTAAGGAAAGCAGAAGAAGAAATATAATAGCAAATTGAATATGGAATATATTGATAATTCTAGAAACAAGATCTGAAAAAATTACCAAGCAATGAGTTCAAAAGAGAACTTACTACCCTACTTTCCAGAGCAGCTCTTTCAAACCTTTATAACATTCTTTAAACCTCCCACAGCTTTCCCTCTCCCCTCTATCTTAGCTGACAACCTTGCCTCATACTTTACAGAAAAAGATAATTGAAGCCATTTGTCATGAGCTTCCTCTTCTCCCCTCTTCCTCATCTCATATCATTCAGATGCCTTCTGCCACTTTTTCCTCCTTCACCCACTGTCTCATAAAATGGCATGGCCTTATTCCTTAACAAAGCTGACTACTCTATTTCTTCAAGCAACTCCATTCCATCTCATCTCCTCCAACAGATTGCTCCCTCCGTCATCCCCACTCTCACTTATTTTTAACCTCTCCCTCTCTACTACTTCATCCTTGCATGACCTCTATCATTGTATATCTTATCTGCCCTTGGTAGCTAAACTCTTCTAAAAGGATATCTACAGGGGCAGAGTCAAGATGGTGGAGTAGAAGGATGCTCTAGCTGTCCTCCCACATCCTATATAATACCTGTAAAAGATGATTCTAAACAAATTACAGAGCAGCAGAAGTCACAAAATGACAGAGTTAAACAGATTTCTAGCCCCTGACAGACTGGAAAGCAGGCAGGAAAGGTCTATCACACCAGACTCAGAACAGAGACAGCCTAGCTTGGGTCAGGCAGCACAGATAGGACTGGAGCAGGCTTCAGAGTGTGGAATCATGAGCAGCTACTATGGTTCACAGAATTCTCAATCTACAAGTGCCAAAGACAACTTCAAAAGTCAGTAAAAAAAGCTTTCATCTAGGTGAGAGGGGAGCATGACCTGGGCCCAGCCCTAGGCCCAGGGTAGCAGCACCCTCTTTTGGAGCCTGTGGCCTTAAGATCCTGGGGGAATCAAGGAGCTCATCTTCATCTCAGTCTTGAGTAGCAGTCCTGGGGAGAGGATGCATACTGGTATGGTGGAGTTAATGGTGCCTGTGGAAAAGGAATCCTACTCACAGATCCTGGGCAGAAAAAATGCATGGGGTTGTTCACAGACCAGAGTGCAGGCCAGAAGATGAGTATACTCCTTTCTCTTGATTTTGCCACCTTGGAAGAATTGAGAACTTACAGATCCCTAGAGTGTGCCCTCCACTTGACAAATGACTCAAAAGTCAAGTAACTGGCTGGGAAAATTCCCAAAAACTGGGGGAAATAAGACTATAGAAGATTACTTTCTCAGTGAAAAGGTATTTTCTTCCATCCTTTCAGATGGGGAATAACAAAGCATACCATCAGAGGAAGATATAAAAGTCAAGGCTTCTACATCCCAAACCTCCGAAAAAAATATGCAGTGGTTTCAGATCATAGAAGAGCTCAAAAAGGATTTTGAGAATCAAGTTAAGAGAGGGGGAGAAAAAATTAGGAAGAGAAATGAAAGCAATGCAAGAAAATCATGAAAAGCATGTCAACAGCTTGCTAAAGGAGGACCAAAGAAAAAAGAAAATAGCACTTTTAAAAACAGTATAACCAAAATGCAAAAGAAGTCTAAAAAGCCCATGAGGAGAAGAATGCTTTAAAAAGCAGAATTGGCCACATGGGAAAGGAGGTTCAAAAACTCACTGAAGAAAACAGTTCTTTAAAAATTAAATGGAGCAGGTGGAAGCTAATGACTTTATGAGAAACCAAAAAGTATAAAGCAAAACTGAAAGAATGAAAAAACAGAAGACAATGTGAAATATTTCATTAGAAAGATAACTGACCTAGAAAATAGATTCAAGAGAGATAATTTAAAAATTATTCGTCTATCTGAAAATGCTGATAAAAAATGGAGCCTAGACATCATCTTTCAAGAAATTATCAAGGAAAATTGCCCTGATATTCTGGAACCAGAGGGTAAAATAGAATAGAAAGAATTCACTGATCACTTCCTGAAAGAGATCCCAAAAGAAAAACTCCTAGGACAATTGTAGCCATATTCCGGCATTCCCCAGGTCAAGGAGAAAATATTGCAAGCAGCCAGGAAGAAACAAATTGAGTACTGGGGAAACACAATCATGATAATACAAGATCTAGCAGCTTCTACACTAAGGGATCAAAGGACTTGGAATATGATATTCCAGAGGTGAAAGGAGATAGAATTAAAACAAAGAATCACCTACCCAGCAAAAGAAAATGGAATTTCAATGAAATAGAGGACTTCCAATCATTCTTGTTGAAAAGACCAGAGCTGAATAGAAAATTGATTTTCAAATACAAGAATCAAGAGAAAAGGTAAACAGGAAGGAGAAGCCTTAAGGAACTCATTATATTTGAACTGTTTACATTCCTACATGGAAAGATGTTATTTGAAATTCATGAGATGTTTTTCAGTATTAGAGTGTTCAGAGGGAATATATATATTTTATATATATATATATATATACATATATATATATATATATACATATATATATATATACATTATACATATGTAGGTATGTATATATATGCATGCATATGTATACTATGTATGTGTAGGTATGTATGTATATACACGATTATATGTGTGTATGTGTGTATGTATGTATGCATATGTGTATATATGTGCATGTATGTGTATATACACACATATACATACACATAGACAGAGGGCACAGGGTGAGCTGAATATGAAGGGAGAATACCAAAAAAATACAATTTACTGTTGAATGGAATGTACCTGACGGATGAGAAAGGGAGAAGTAAAATGGAGCAAATCATCTCACATAAAAGAGGGAAAAAATAGCTTTTACAATGGAGGGGAAGAGAGAGGAGATGAAAGGAAATAAGTGAGCCTTACTCTCATGGGATTTGGCTTAAGGATAAATAACATACACTCAATTTGATATGGAAATCTATTTTACCTGGCAGGAAGGCAAGGGGGAAGGGGATAATAGATGGAAGATAAAAGAAATGGCAGCAAATTGGGGGATAATTAGAATCAAACTATTGTGGGAGGACAGGTCAAGGGAGAGAATGGAATAAATTGAAGGTAGGGTAGGACAGAGGAAAATGTGATTAGTCTTTTACAACATAACTATTATGGAAGTGTTTTGCATTGCTATACATGTATGACCTATATTGAATTGTTTGTTTTATCAATGAGGATGAGTGGGGAGGGAGGGAAAGAATATGGAGCTCAAAGCTTTGAGAATCAATGTTGAAAATTGTTTTACCATGCAACTGGAAATTAAGCTATACCAGCAATGGAGTATAGAAATCTATTTTGCCCTACAGGAAAATAGAGGGGTATGGAAATGGAAGAAGGGTATATAATAGAAGGGAGGACAGACTGGAGGAAGGGGTGGATGGGGTGAATGCTGTCCTGGAATGGGGGTTGGAGTGAGATGAGGAGAAAATTTTTTATCCAAATTCTTATGGAAATGAATGTTGAGAACTGAAAAATAAATTTTAAAAAAGAAAACCTATATAATAAATACTACACATTGTTTTCAAAAACACAGAAGGACAACTACAATAGATGTTTGTATTTTTGTTGCTCCTACTCTCTTCCTAACTCTTTATAATCCAGTTTCCTACTTTGTCATTTACCAAAACCACTCTCTCCAATTACTAATCATCTCTTGCTTGGCAAACCCAGGGGCCCTTTCTCAATCCTCATTCTCTTTTACCTCTCTAAAGTTTTTGACACTATTGCTCAATGACTTCTAGATACTGTCTTTTTTCTTGGGTTCTGAGAAACCAGTCTCTCCTGACTCTCTTCCAACTCATCTAATCCCTTGTTCTCTGTCTCTTTTGCTAGATTCTCCTCCACATCATCCCCTTTAACCATAGGCGTATGCATCCCCTAGGGATTTTGCTATGGGGTCTCTTTGCCCTCCTCTCTACTACACTTGGTGATTTAATCAGCTCCCATTGACTTAATATATTTATCCTGATATTCTCAAGTCTACCTATACTTCTCCAATATCTCTGCTCACCTCCAAACATGCCTCTCCTACTCCCTTTCAGATATCTCAAAATGGATGTCCATTAGATATCTTAAATTAATTAAACACAGGCAAATAGTACATTTTAAAAGCTCCTGTTGAAGTTAATGTAGACATTTAAAAGGAGTTATAGTTTATGGCTTTCTATAGGATCATCTTAATTTTTGTTTGTGTATTTGAATATTTATCCTTGATGACTACTAATTGCAGCAGCATGACATGTTAGCCATAATCTTTAAATGTAAAAATAAATTCAATTAGCAAATTTGGAAATATTGTCTAAATAAGCTGTGCTTTTAAGTTCAATATGCTAAGCATAACAGTTTTTGAATAGCTAATACTCATTTGATATTTCTAAACAAGCACAGTGGCTCTTTTTGGATAAGCCAGCAGTCACCAACCCTAATCCTTTCAGTGAGATGGTGAACCACCAAACGCACCCCATGAGTCCTAAGGTTCTCTAGTCTTTATTAAGTGCCCACCACTTCACATCTCAGAAACCCAACCATTGCCATTTGTCCTAAAGATGTCTAATTCTTCTCATTAGACCTTTTACTGCCCCTTTAGAACTTCTTGGATTTTCTATCTGCACTCCAGCTGAGCTTTAATATTTCCCAAATATAACTGTATCTCCCAATTACAAGTATGATTTACTTGAACACAGGAACTCTTTCGAGTTTTTTCCTATTCTGTCTATTGAGCAGTATATTGTGCTTTTTCATATATTTGTTAATTCATTAGAAAATTGCTTGAGCACTGAGAGTTAATTGACTTATTCAACATCACATAGACATTATGTGTCAAAAGCAAGACTTGAGCTCAGCCTTTTTTACCAAGGTCTTCTCTCTATACACTATACCATACTGTCTTACCATGATTATAACATGTGATAAAAATTCATCCCATATATTTATGTTTTTCTTAAAATTTCATTCACCTTGCCCTCTTCACAAATAAACAAACAAAAAATTAAACCATCCCACATCCACAGGCTTTCTAAATTTCTATAAATTTTACTTCTTGTGGAGAGAATGACTGATTGCAATTAAGGAAACAAAGTGAGAAAAGCAAACATTTTCAAGCAGCAAAAAATAAAGGATGAGGAGATTTTCTCTCTTACATGTTTTGTTTTTTAAGTATAAAAAGTAATATACCCAAGAGAGCTCAGCTATGGCTCTCAGAAAAATGGATGTCTACAGAATTTTTCTCATGGCAATTCTAACCTTCAAATTTTATGATTAATCTTGTCAAATAAGACATTCCAAAGGTAGAATTCTAATTAATATTTCATTCTGTGTTACGATGGAGAGTAACTACTCAAAGCCCCCATAGTCATAGGGAATAGCCAACCAAAAGGACTAAAATCTAAGTTTGGCTCGTTCATGATGGGTTAGCCCATAATCTGAAGTCTTGGCAACAGAAATCTATCACATAGATTAATAGCAATGAACCAAGCAAACACAATGCTAGAGTTTAGTCTTTCAATTCACAAACAACTGACTCACTATGAAATAAAAGGGTGATTTTTATTTTTGACACTACAGCTATAAATCAGAATTTGGTTGAGATTTTAAAAGCACTGGCTAGAGGGGAAAAGTCAAGTGTCCATCTGGACCCAACAGAGCCGAAGCTTCTGAACCAACATATGATTTCTTTGCATGAGATCATTGCCATTCCAATAAGTAGCTGGAAAAAATAGTTCACTGCATATTTTTCATGAAGCTCACATCATCCTTTTTTTCTTAGATGTTGACTCCTGCCTATATTTTCTTTCAGAATCATACAATACTATGGTTCTTAGATAGTCTTTCCACATGATGTATAACTAAAATTTCTAGTCATCCTCAACTTGACATTCGAAGTGTTCCACAACATAGGCACCACCTACCATTCCAGACTTGCTTTATATTATTTACCTGTATTCAGTCACCATTCTAGTCCAACTGATGTGCTAGCTGTGCTCTGGACACAATATCCCATTTCCAGCCCCTATGCCTTTGTGAATTTTCCTGCATTTAGTATTCAAATCCACTTCACTTAAACCTCATAGAGCCCTAGCTTCCTTCAAGCCTCAGTTCATGAATAACCACCTACATAAAGTCAAAATTCTCACTCTCCACCCTCACTGAAGTTATTAGCATTCCCCTTTGGAGATGATTTTGAATTATTTTGTTTATACATTGTATTTACTTATTTGTCAACTTATTGTATCTCCACCCATGTGCAACAGAGGACAATAAAGTCATCTTTGTATTCCATTCACCTAACACAATGTTTTCATATTGTGAGTGTTTAATAAGTGTTTAAAGTACTAAACCATTAAAAGTCATACCTAATCATTGTAATAGTCATATATGTCACTCAGATAATGGTAAGAAAAAAGTACCCAACAACTTCAACCTACATACACTAATAAAGTCATCATGATATTATGGAGGTTACTGAAACTAAATTTTTAAAAAGCATCTTAAAGACATCTATATCTTATAGAGAACTGATCTGATATGTCTTTTAATGGCTGGAACATGTTGTTATAAATTGTGTAGAATGTCTATAGTAGATGCATATCTACATACAGAGAGACACATACACATGTATAAGAGTAAGAAAATGTCATGAAAAATTTCCCACTTGTAATCCATTTTCCCAATTACTCTCACTAAATCCAGCCCCCATTGCTACTCAAGAGACAAAAAGCATAACTAATTAGAGTGACTACTGGGAAATGGTAAAGCCTTTTGGCAGAAGCAATGAGCTTGACAGCATTTCGATATTTTCTTTTTTTATGTACTTTCTGACACCATGATGAATTACGAAATGGTTTTATTAAGAACATTTGACATCTGTTTGGGGTGGCATTTTGTTCTGTAATCATAATTGTGTTGCAGTAATTGAAAATGTATAAATAAAAAATTGGAGGGGGGGGGAGTTTCCCAGGCATCTGTTAGAGACTGGAAACTAGATAGTCTTACTTTTATAAGTGTTTAAGATCTCTTCACATATGGTCTCTGATGAATTTGCCTCTTTTATGGAAATTTAAGATAGTTTCCATGACCCACTTAAAAAAAAAAACTCCTTTTCTTCTGTTTTATTGAACTTCTTTATGTTTACTCAACTAAATTGAATCCATTTCCTTCATTTTTACCAAGCCATTATTTGTCCATTTTTCTCTGAAGTCCTGGAAGACATCACACTCTTCATAAGCTTGATCTGAAGCAGTAACCCACAGGTAAGCCCTGAAATTAGACCCAGTTGGTTTGCATTGGGAGGCACAAGAACATTCGAAAATATGTTAGGGTCAGCACTAGCTATAACCCAGTATTCTTTGGAGGTAATAGTGTACCTGATACAAAAAGCTCCCAAACTACTTTCAGAACCACTTAGAAGATATAGGTTAAGGCAGTGACTGCAAGAAGTATAAGCTGTAATAGCTGAACAAGTCTCTCTTGGAATCAGACATAAATCCAATTTAAGCAGAGAATTGGATGAATGGAGAAAAGCGTTTTATTTTTTAACTTGGCTGAACATTTGAAAGAGTATGATCAATTATGCCCTTCAAAGTCTTAAAGGGAAGAATCAGCCAGGGAATATTTAACTGAATCCTATTTTAAGGATGGTATGACAAGCATTTATGGCATTTATTTAATAACACAACAAAAATAAATTTAATAAGGATGACATTTGCAAAATTTCTAATGTTTTTCTACTTTCAATATGTGAGTAGGAGATTCTTCCCCAACTATGCTTAATCACAGAAGGCAAGCTCAAATGAATAAGTCAATAGTGGCAAAACTAGGTAAAAACAAACCCCTAATCAGTTTGAGAGGAATAAAGTGCTTTGATCATTGGATAAAGACAGGTTATATAGGAAATACCTTGGAACTAGCTAAAGGAAACAACTATACTTTTGTCTTACATAGTTTGAAAAAAATGGTTCATAGCTAATCATTCATTTCAGGAGTAGTTGAACCCTTAGGAAGGAATTGCTTTTGATGATGTGGATTATAGGATTGAGTTCTCCCCACCACACCCCTACCTCCCAAGGTGGCCCAGGTAAAGAATTTGTTAAGTTTAAAAGTTGAACATTTTGGTGTTTCCACCAGTGTCAATTTTAGTATCCAAGGAGCAGAAATGAAAGACAGCACCACAGGCATGAGGAATTCAGAGACATACCAAGAACAAATAAACACACCAAGGAAAGGAGGCTTCAGAGGTTATTAACTACATATTGTACAAAGTCCCCATGCCTCAGACACCAGAAGAGAACTCCACATAAATTGAAATTCATGAGGACTACCTTAAGGCAGCAAAGGCCTCCCAGGAACCAGGAGGTACAAGTCAGCCCTTTGTCACATATATTCAATACTCTGGTGCCAGATTATATTTATTACTTTAAGTCTGAACCCACTGTGACTAGACATATCATGTATGCAAAAAGAAAATGCCTTTCTAGTTCTTGGTTGCTATGGTTTTGTGGAGAAAGGCCATACCAATTTTTTTTACTATACCTGCTTAGTAAATATATTCTTTTTAATATACTAAATTCTTTTACCCAGGAACCCTGAGGGTCTTCCCATCCCAGTTTAATTTTTTTTTGATTAAAGGGGTCATCCTTTGAGTAACTACATAAAGAAGCCTACTCGTTGAATGTGTGTATCTCACTCAAAGTGAGAACCTGATAAGACCTTAGACTAAAATGACTAGGGTCTCACATTGCATCCTGGGCCATCTCCAGTCATCCTGATGAAAATCCAAATGTCTCAGGAGGAGAAAGTGAGGTTGTTGACCTTGCACAGCACTTCCACACTCATATCAAAGTCAATAGCAAGTCATGCCATTATCTTGTTGTCATGGTCCTCTTTGAGAATGAAGGACAGACACAGTTCTTTGTAAAAGCTAGTTGAGGCTAATGACTGAAATCCCCTAGAAAAATCAGTGGTGGGATCTCACAAGAGACAATACTTTAAAAAAAAAAAACTTCAAAACCAGTTACTTCTAGAATCCTAAAAGGAATGATAGTCAGCCACCTCTAGGGACCCAATCCACCAATGCAAGTGAAAGCAGGAAATTAGTCCCAAAAGATCGCTACAATAAAAAATTTAGTTTGATAAAAAAATCTAATCTTTCCCCCATTTTTGTGACATCCATCACAAAAAAATAAATTCCTTAAGTTGACTTAAAAGATTATATCTGTAATCAAAACAGTCCATATACTGAAATCAAATTTTCCATAAATAGGCCTTGGGTTTTTATCCTTTATTTATTTATTTTTTATGAAACCTGCTCTTTCCCCTCAGGAAGAAATAAGAAAAAAAAGAAATAAAATTCAATAGATGGCATAAAATGAAGTAGTGTTTTTTAACTTAAAATCAAAGGAAATCTATTTCAAAGAAACCAGTTTTTGCAACTCTGTCCAATATATTCAAAATTGAATAGTTTGTTCCCTGAATACTTACTCCTGCCTTGGCATTTCTCATATGGAGCTGAATCAGAAACACAACAGGAGAACATTGTACCCAGCATTCCTATTCTGAACTTCAGTAACAAGAGGTAGTCTGGGATCCATCTGTTTATAATCATTAACCATCCACCTATGCAGAAACAGTACAGGGGAAATCATATACAAGGTCATTAATAAAGTTCCTTATCCTACCATTCAAGGCCCTTCATAGTCTGGCTTCAATCTACCTTTCCAAACAAAGAGAAAAGGAGAGGGAAGTAAAAGAAAAAGAGACATTTATATAGCACCTACATGACAAGCACTTTGCTAAATTCTTCTATAAATCTTATTTTATTTGATCCATTGAAATGTAACACTTATACTTTCCAAATCCTGTCCTGCTCTATATTACCTCTAGTCATTGGTACACAGTCCTGCACATGGAATGCATTCCATTCCCTAAACTCTTCCACCTTTCCTTTGAAACACCTCTTCTCTTTTAAGGTCCAAATCCTAAACAATACACCCTAGAATTCACTTAACAAAAATTAGACATATATTTATAACTATAGAAAGGAAATATGGATAGTAGATAAAGAGCTAACATCAAAGCCAGAAAGATCTTAGCCCAAGTCTGGCCTATGACATCTACCATGTGACTCCGAGGAAGTCACTAATCTCTATAGTGATCTAGGTAATTCCCTGATACCATAAGTTTCAGAAAAGGGCTTGACCTAAAATGGTTGAGGGAATTCTCTCACCTTGGAGTAAAAGTCAAAGGTCCATTCTCTATTAGAGGCAGTTAGGTGGTGCAGTGGATAGAGCACCAGGACTGAAGTCCAGAACACCTGAGTTCAAAATTCAGCCTCAGTTACTCATTAGCTGTGTGACCCTGAGCAAGTCACTTAAATTCTTTAAAATTTAAATTTTTTTAAATTAAAAATTTCCTCAGTCTCCTCAATTGTAAAATGTGGATAATATCAGTACCTTGTAGGGTTGTTGTAAGGAACAAATGATATAATACATATTACGTACTTAGCACAGTGTCTGGCATATGATAAGCACTAAATAAATGGTTATTCCCTTCTGTTCCTCCTAGTCCCTCCATATTTGCAGATAGACAGTTACAGAGGAAGGGTAGCAGAGGTGATGGAAAACTGACTTGAGAGTTAGGAAGTTCTGGGTTCAATTCTTTGACTGACATATGCTAGGTGTAGGACTCTGGGAAATTCACTTTGATCTCTAAATACCTTCCAGTCATTCTTTTAAAACTGTAAGATAGAGAAGAGATGCTGATGTGTATTGACAGAGAAAATGTTCATATTGAGTTCCCCATGACAAGAAAATAACTTGGCACTTAGTAGGTGCTTAATAAATGTTCATTGAATTGAATTGAAGGCAAAGAGTTTCTCTGAAAACAGAAATATTAGCTAAGAGATTGCTTAGCCTGTTAACTGAGCCAATATACACGTGGCTATGGGAACTGACTTACTTTCACACTAAATAATAAATGATTCTGATATTCAGAGAACATCACCCTTATTCATTTGTCAGACAATTATCCAGACTTTTCAACTTCCCAGCATAACATTGTTCTCATAAACTGAATTCTAACCTTTTTTCATTTATGTTGATATACATCTGAAGCTTAAAACAGAAAATGAAAATTGGACTCGAAATTAAATAAAAATTGTTGGTCCTTTTATTTCACTTATTTCGTTGAGGGTAATGGAAATACCTTCATTTTTCAAATTCTTTGATGATGTCACTGATGGCATATAGTATTACCATGAATTCTGTGACCTAAATTTCTTAGGCAATGGAGTAGTTTTCTTTCTTTC
>JAQQSK010009372.1:0-13112 GCA_028658325.1 Potorous gilbertii | reverse complement strand
CATTTTTCTCCTCATTGGCTTTTTGAACCTCTTTTGCCAATTGAATTAGCCTGTTTTTCAAGGTGTTATTTTCTTCAGCATTTTTTTGGGTCTCCTTTATCAAGGTATTGACTCGTTTTTCATGCTTTTCTTGCTTCTCTCTCATTTCTCTTCCCAGATTTTCCTCCACCTGTCTAACTTGATTTTCAAAATCCTTTTTGAGCTCTTCCATGGCCTGAGCCCATTGGATATCTATTTCAGATATTTGGAATACAGAGGCCTTGACTTCTATGTCTTTCCCTCATGGTAAGCGTTGTTTGTCTTCATCAGAAAGTAAAGAAGCTACCATCTGGTCACCAAGAAAGTAACTTTCTATATGGTCTTATTTTTTTCCCTTTTCTGGGCATTTTCCCAGCCAGTTACTTGACTTCTGAGATTCCTGTCCACCCTGGCCTAGATTCGCCCAGCTAATGCTTGGGGTCTGAGATTCAAATGCTACTTCCCAGCCTCAGGACTTTCAGTGGGGGGCATGGCTGCTATTCAATGTGAGCTTAAATTCTGATGCTCAGGTTGGGGCAGGGCTGCCTCCCAGGCTCAGTTCCCTCAGGGGTTTTATGTGGAGACCTTCAGTAATGGTCCCAAGCTTCTGCCTGCTCTGGGAGCCCCTGGTCGCCAGTTCCTCTGCTGCCTCCCGAGGGGGCCTGAGTTATGTAGACACTGTGCTCCCCTCTCGGCCCACCAAACAGTCTCTCTCACTGACCTGTGCGCAGGTGGGTGGAGGGAACTTTGTGGCCACTGGAGATTCTTTCCTGAAGCCTGCTCAGATCTGCTTCTCTCAGTGCCCCGCTGCCAAGGCAGGGTTGGGCTCCACTCTGGTTCCCTGCATGATGGACCTTTGCTGAGGGTTTTTCAGGTCTTTCTGGAACAGGAATCTCCTCCACTCCATTGTTCTGTGGCTTCCACTGCTCCAGAATTTGTTAGGAGTTCTTCTTTACAGATATTTTATAGGCTGTGGTTTTGGAGCTAGCATATGTGTGTCTTTCTATTCCGCCATCTTCCCTTAAGCAGTCTTGTCAAGCTACCTAAGACTTGCCTTAAAGATTGTCCAATTGTTTGAAGGGATTCTGAGAGCACTAGTATTTTTCTGTGAGGAAATGTCTGATTATTGGAACTTACTATTCAAAATTTTATGAAGTTGTAACTTACTATTATTTTGATCTTTGATTACAAGGATAGTTAATTGATTGATCATGAAGTCAATAATAGAAAATGCTAAGTTGTGAAGGCTGAAGACTGCAGAACTGGATGTGTGAATCCAGAAAAAAATTTGGGGACAATGTACCACACTGCCTAGATGTGATGCTTCTGACTTGATTTCCCACTTGTGCTAATTCTTTTCTGAAAAGGAAAATTCCCCAATTGGTTAGTCCTGAGCCCTTCTTTTAATATCTTGTGACTATATGGTTGGTTGTCAGATATGATTCATGCTTGGAATCAAAATTAGAGGTAAGGAAGTTTTTCCCCTCTGTTATGATAAATGACATTGTAATAACTGTGTGCCAGTTTTTATTTTTGTAGCAAATGTCTATAATTCAGCTTTTTAAGTACTGAAGCACTGGGTTAATAAAGGAGTACAGTTTAGTACACAAGTTACACCAGCTCAGTCTCAATTGTGACAAATCTGGGACAGATCCAATGGATCCCAGGAATCGCTGACAGCAGTGAAAATTCCCGGACTTTTCAGCATAGGAGGGGAGCCTGTCCAAATTGGGAGACAGGGAAGCACAGTAGTTTATTAGACCAGTGGCACTGGTAGCAAATCCTCCTGGGGCAATCAGTCCACAGATTGAATGTGTGAAAATCACCATTTTAAATATCTGGGAGTCAAGATGGAGTAAACAGTAAGTCACACTCACCCTCCCAAGGTGGCCTTTAAAAACCCTGAGAAAATTGCCACAGGAAAAATCATGGAATAGTGGGTCCAGTAGAAAAACAGGGCTCAGTAGTTTTTAATCTCAAGAGGCTAGGAGAATTAATGGGAAAGTTTCCCTCTTTCTGTGACTGAAGGGGACCAGTACAGGGCTGGTGGCATCCAAGAAAGTGAGCAGTAAGTTCCACCTTAGTAGACAGGTGAGAGATCTTGAGCCTCTGGGTGGTGGAGCAAGCAAGCACCAACACCAAGACCCCAGGCTTGCCTTTGCACAGCAAGCATGTTGGGAGACACCAGTGGTTGAGCCTATCTGTGCTCTAGCCTTAGAGGAGGAAAAGACCTTCCATGTCCAGACCACCCTATCCCCATACCTCACTCCATGTGCTCCAGTGTAAACCCAAAGAAACGCAACCCCAGGAAAGACCTCACATGGCCTTGGCACACACCAACCAACTCCAGGGTAGTAAGCATTATATGATTTCTAGCCACCAGAACCAGAGGCCCCAGCACACAAGGCCAACAATCAAGCCCCTCGCCCCTAACACAAGAAATGTAGAACAAAAATGCAATCACGAGGAGCCAAAACCTATTTACAACAGCGTAAACCAAAGTTTCTTACTATGGGGGCAGGTAAGATCATAATATGGATTCAAAAGAGAACAGCATTGGCACTATACCCACATCTGAAACCTCAAAAGACAATATGAACTGGTCTGAAGTTAAAAAAACATTCTTGGAAGAGCTCAAGAAGGATTTTATTTTATTTTTCTTGCATTCTTTTTTTTCTATTGATATATAATTTATTTATTTTTCTCAAAATTCACTTCCACAAGAATTTGAATTCAAAATTTTCTCCCCATCTCTCCTCACCCCCAAACTAGGACAGCATACACCCCAACCACCACTACCTCAAGTCTGTCTTCTCTTCTCTTACTCCTCCCCACATACACCTTCCATCCCTCTCCCCTCAATTTTCCTGTAGAGCAAAATAGATTTCTATACCTGATTGCTTATATATCTTACTTTCTAGCTGCCTGCTAAAACAATTTTTAATATTCATTGTTAATGCTGTGAATTCCATATTCTCTTCCTTCCTCCCTCCCTCTGCTCCTTCACTGAGAAAACAAGCCAATCGATACAGTTCATACATGTATAACAATGCAAAACATTTCCACAATAGTTATATTGTGAAAGACTAACCACATTTCCCTCTGTCCTATCGTGCCCTCCATTTATTCCATTCTCTCCCTTGACCTGTTCTCCCACAGTAATGTTTGCTTCTGATTATCCCTTTCCCCAATTTGGTGTTCCTTCTATTATCTTCCTTCTCTTTTCCCCTTACCACTTGCCTTCCTTAAGGGCAAAATAGATTTCCATATCCAATTGAATGTGTATCATTCTCTCCTTTTGCCAAATTGCATGAGAGTAAGACTCACTTATTTCCTTTCATCCCCCCCAGCTCCACTCCATTGCAAAAGCTCTTTCTTGCCTCTTTTATGTGAGATGATTTCCTACATTCTACCTCTCCCTTTCTATTACTCATAGTATATTGCACTCAACAGTAAGTTTTATTTTTAGGTATATTGCCATCATATTCGGCTCACCCTGTGCTCTCTTTGCCTGTATATACATATATACATATATATATATATATATATATATATATATATATATATATATGTATATATATGTACACATAGACCCATGTGCAAATAAATACCTACACATATATAACAGACATACATACATACCCATACATACCTACATATATATGAATACATATATATATATATACATATATTGATGTGTATATGTGCGTATACACAAATACACACACACACACACACACATATATTCTGTCTAACTGCCCCAAAACTGAAAACAGTCTCATGAGTTACAAATAACAACTTTGCATGTAGGATTGTCAACAGTTCAACTTTAATGAGTTCTTATGTCTTCTCTTTCCTGTTTACATTTTCATGTTTTTCTTGATTCTTGTATTTGAAAGTCAAATTATCTATTCAGCTCTGGTCTTTTCAACAAGAATGCTTGGAAGTGCTCTATTTTGTTGAAATTCCATCTTTTGCCCTGAAGTGTTATACTCAGTTTTTCTGGGTAGATGATTCTTGGTTTTACTCCCATCTCCTTTGACCTCTGGAATATCATATTCCAAGTCCTTTGTGTAGAAGCTGCTAAATCCTGTGTTATCCTGTATATCCATAATACTTGAATTGTTTCTTTCTGATTGCTTGCAGTATTTTCTCCTTGACTGGGAGCTCTCAATTTTGACTACAATATTCCTAGGAATTTTCTTTTTGGGATCTTTTTCAAGAGGTGATTGTTGAATTCTTTCCATTACAATTTTACCCTCTGGTACTAGAATATCAGGGCAATTTTTCTTGACAATTTCTTGGAAGATGATATCTAGATTCTTTTTTTCATCATGGTTTTCAGGTAGGCCAATACGTTTTTAAAATATCTCTCCTAGATCTATTTTCCATTTCAATTTTTTTTCCAATCAGATATTTCATATTGTCTTCTATTTTTTCACGCTTTTGGTTTTGTTTTATAATTTCTTGATTTCTCATAAAGTCATTAGATTTTGTCCGCTACATTCTAATTTTTAATGAACTATTTTCTTCTTTGAGTTTTTGAGTTTGCTTCTCCACTTGGCCAAACTCTGCTTTTTTAATCATTCTCCTCCTCATTGGCTTTTCGGATCTCTTTTGCCATTTGGGTTAGCCTATTTTTAAGGTTGTTATTTTCTTCAGCATTTTTGGGGGCTTCCTTTAGCAAGGTGTTGACTGACTTTTCATCATTTTCTTTCATAACTCTCATTTCTCTTCCCATTTTTTCCCTCCATCTCTCTCACTGGATTTTCAAAATCCTTTTTGAGTTCTTCCATGGCCTGAGACTGTTGCTTATTTTTTTGAAGACTTTAGATGTAGAGTCATTTACCTTACAGTCTTCCTCTGTTGGTATGCTTTGTTCTTCCAGATCAGAAAGGATGGAAGAAAATACCTTTTCACCAAAAAAATCACCTCTTATAGTCTTGGTTGTTTTTCCCTTTGGGGGCATATTTCGAGTCAGTTACTGACTTTTGTGTCCTTTGTCAATTGGAGGGTATACTACCCTAGTTTTCAGAGGTTTTGTGTAAGTGTTCTATGAGATATCTCTCTGGACCTGTACGTTCTCAGTTCCTCCAAGATGGTACAATAAAGCAAGAGGAGTGTCCTCCTCACCTGACCTTTACTCTGGTCCATGAGCAATCAAAAATACTCTTTTTTGCCCTGGAACTGTGAGTATGACTCCTTCTCCACAGCCTCCACAAGCTCTACCACACCAGACCTCCTCCTTACTTCAGGATTGTCACTCAGGACTGAGACCCAAGTCACCTCAGCACTTTCTCCAGGGTCTTTAGGTCAAGCAATCTGCTGACACAGTGGTTGCCTCTGCTGTGGGTTCAGTGCTGAGCCAGACATGGGGCCAGACCACACTCCCCTCTCACGCAGGTGAAAGAGCTTTCTTACTGAACTTTGAAGCTGTCTTTGGCATTTGTAGGTTGAGAAATCATGAAGTCACAGCTGATGCCCATGATTCTGAACTTTTAAGTCTGCTCCAGTCCTGTCTGTGCTGAGTGGTCCACAATGGACTCTGAGGCCCATGGTGGGCTGTGCTCCACTCTGAGCCGTGTGTGATAGACCTTGCCTGTCAGCCATCCCACCTGTCTTGGGTCAGAAATCTGTTTGACTTTGTCATTTTGTGGCTTCTGCTGCTCTAGAATTTGTTTAGAGTCATTTTTAGAGATATTTTGTGGTTTATGGGGCTTCCACTGGAGCAAGTCTACCCTTCTACTCTGCCATCTTGGCTCTGCCCTTTGGGAAAAATTTTAAAAGTCAAATTGGAGTAGAATTAAAGTTGGTCAATTCTCCTAAAAATACAATTGATAAAATTGAAAAGAAATTCACTGAGGAAAACAACTCCTTAAAAACTAACATTGGCCAGATGGATAAGGAGATACAAAATCTAACTGGATTAAACTACTCTATAAAAAGTGAAATTGGCCATGTGGAAAGAAAGGTAGAAAAACTAACTGAAGAAAATAATTCCTTAAAAATTAGAATTGGGTACGTAAAAGTTAATGACTCAATGATGTATCAAAACTCAACAAAACAAAATCAAAAGAATGAAGAAATAGAAGAAAATGTAAAAGATCTAATTGAAGAAACAACTGACCTGAAAAATAGATCAAGGAGAAATAATATAAGAATTTTTGTCTACCAGAAAGCTATGATAACAAGAACCTGGACAGTATCTTAGAAGAAATCTCCAAGGAAGACTCTCACAAGATGCGAGAATCAGAAGGTATAATAATCATCAAAGGAATCCACCAGTCACCTCATGAGAGAGATCCAAAATTGAAAATGCCAAGGAATATTGTAGGCAAATTGTAGAATTATAAAGCAAAGGAAAACCACTGCAAGCAGCCAAAAAGAAATAATTCAATTATCAAGGAAGTACAGTCAGGACCACAGAGGCCGTTGCAATTTCTAACATAAAAGATTGGAGGGATAAAAATATGATATTCCGTAAGGCAAAGTAGCGTGGACTCCAATCATGGGACAACCGCCTAGTGCATTTGAGCATAAACTTTCAGGAAACAAGATGGAAATTCAATGAAATAAGAAACTTACAGATTATCTTGATCGAAAGGCCAGAGTTTGATGGAGAATTTAATCTTGAAATACAAGACTCAAGGGAGGCCAAAAACGTAAACAGAAAAATAATAAAAACACATCTTACTCCATGATGGTGAACTGTTTACATGCTCACATGGATGGATGATACTTGCAAATCTTGAGAAGTGCATACTTATTATATCATTTAGAAGGAATATACATAGACAAAGAGTGTAGGTACATTTTAACTGAGTTGATGACTAAAAAAAAGCTAATTAAGGAGAGTAAAGAAATTATAATTTGAGAATAGGAAAGGGGGAGGCAGAAAAGAATAAATTACATCACATGAAGAAGCACAAAAGACATTAGAAGGAAAGAATGGAGGGGGATGAGAATTGTTTGAACTTTACTATCATCAGATTTGGTACAAGAGGGAGTAACATATTTAATTAGGTATAGAAATGTAACTTGGTATACATGCAGTACTAGAGGAAAGGGGAAAAAAGGGAGGAGGTAGTTGAAAGGTAGAGAAGAAGTAGTAAGGGAAAAGGGAAAGAAAAGGGGGAGGCTATTAGAAGGGAGGGAAAATTGAGAGAGGTGAAGGTAAAAGCAAAACTCTTCTGAGGAGGGTAAGGGAGAAGGTAGAAATAAAGGTACAAACGGGGGTGGGCTTAGTTTGGAGAGAAAGATAAAGATAGTATGCATAACTATCAATGTTAATGGGATGGACTCTCCCATAAAATGGAATTGGGTATCAGAATGTACTAAAATACAAAGTCCTACAATATGTTGTTTCTAAGAAACACATTTTAAATAGTATGATAGACACAGGATAAAAATAAAAGGCTCAAAAAGAATGTATTAGACTTCAGCTGAAGTAAAAAGCAATCCTACTTTCAGATAAAGCAAAAAACAAAAATAGATCTAATCATAAAAGACAAGGCAGGAAACTATCTCCTGTTAAAAGGCATTATAGACAATGAAGCAGTGTCATTTCTAAACATATATTCACTAAGTGGTATAGCATCCAAATTCTTACAAGAGAAGTTAAGGGAGTTACAGGAAGAAATAGCAAAATTATAGTAATGGAGGATCTCAACTTCCTCTCTAAACTTGATAATGTTTCGAAGCTTCATAAATCTAACCTCAAAATAAACAAGAAAAAGTTAAGGAGGTCAATTGAATTTTAGAAAACATAGATATGGGAGACGTCTGGAGAAAACTGAATGGGCATAGGAAAGAATACACCTTATTCTTAGTGGTGCATACCACAAACACACAACTTAGTGATACACTAGGGCATAAAAACTCACAATCCAGGACAGAAAGACAGAAATATGCAATGCATCCTTTTCAGATCATGATGCAATAAAAATTATATGTAATAAAGGGTCATGGAAAGATAGAATAAAAAGGAATTGAAAACTAATCTAATCCCAAAGAATGAATGGGTCAAACAACAAATCATAGAAACAATCACTGACTTCATTCAAGAGAATGAGAATGATGAGGCAGGATATCAAAACTTATGGAATGCAGTGAAACTGGATCTTAAGGGAAACTTTATACATCCAAATGCTTACATGTATAAAAGAGAATGAAGAGATCAATAAATTGGGTGGACAATGGAAAGAGCTAGAAAAAAGAGCAAATTAAATATCCTAAGTTAAAAACCAATTTAAAAATGCTGAAAACCAAGGGAAAGATTATTAAAATCTACATTAAGAAGGCAATTGACCTAATAAATCAAGCTAAGTGCTGGTTTTATAAAAAAACAATAAAATTGATAAACTTTTGTTTAATTTGGTTTTAAAAAGAAGAAAACCAAATGACTAATGTCAAAAATGAAAAGAGTAAATTCCCCACCAAGAAAGAAGAAATTAAAATAATAATTAGTAATTATTTTGCCCAGTTGTATGCCCATACATTTAACCATCTTAATGAAATGGATGAATATTTACAAAAAAATATAAATTCCCCAGAGTAACAGAAGAGGAGGTAAATATTTTAATAACCCCATCTCAAAGAAAGAAATTGAATAAGTTTTTAATGAATTCCCTGGGAAAACATCTCCAGTGTCACATGGATTTACAAATGAATTCTCTCAAAATTTCAAGAACAGTTAATTCCAATACCGTATAGACTATTTGGTTTAATTGGCAAAGAAGGAGTCCTACCAAGTTCTTTTTATGATAAAAATATAATACTGATACTAAACTGGGAAGAGCCAAAACCAAGAAAGAAATTAATAGACCATTTCCCTAATGGATATAGATGCAAAAATATTAAATAAAATATTAGCAAAAAGACTAAAGAAACTTATGAGAATAATACACTTTGGTCAGGTAGGATTTATTCCAAGAATGCAGGGCTAGTTCAATATTAGGAAAACTATTAGCATAATTGATCATATCAACAACAAAACTAACAGAAACCATATGATTATCTCAATAGATGCAGAAAAACATTTTGACAAAATGTAATACCCATTCCTTTTAAAAAACACTAGAGAGCATAGGAATAAATATAGTTTGTCTTTTACAACATGGACTTTTATGGAAGTCTTTTGCATAACTTCACATACATAACACATGTATAACTACTTGCTGTCTCAGTGAGAATGGGTGAGGAGGAAGGAAGGGAGAGAATTTGGAACTCAAAATTTTAAAAACGAATGTTCCAAATTGCTTTTACATGAAACTGGGCAATAAGATACACAGATAATATGGTATGGAAATCTCTCTTGCTCTACAAGAAAATAGAGGGGATGGCGATAACAGAAGGGAAGGGTGTGGACAGAAGGGAGGGACAATTGGGGGAAGAGGTAATCAGAATGTGCCTTCTTGGGGGTGAGTTGACAGAGAGATGGGGAGAAAATTTGGAACTCAAAATCTTGTGGAAATGAATATTGAAAACTAAAAATTAATTAATTAATTAAAAAATACTAGGTACTGGCTAAGAAATAGAAGAATAGAGCAGTGGAATATGTTAGCTACACAAGATGCAGTAGTCTATGATTACAGAAATTTACTATCTGATAAATCCCCGAAGTCCAGTTTCTGGAGTAAGAACTCACCATTTGAGAAAAACTGCTGGGAAAATTGGAAAATAGTATTGCAGGAAATGGGCATAGACCAATGTCTGACGCTGTATACCAAAATATAATCCAAATGGCAACATGATTTAGATATAAAGACTGATACTGTAAACAAATTAGGGGAGAAAGCAATATTTTATCTGTCAGATTTATGGGGATAGAGGAATTTTTTACCCAACAAGAGAAAGAGAACATTATGAAATGCAAAATGGATTATTTTGATTGCTTTAAATTGGAAAGTTTTTTACGTAAAACCAAAGCTGCCAAGATTAGAAGGGAAGCAGAAAACTGGGAAAGAATTTTTACAACTAGTGTCTCTGATAAAAGTCTCATTTCTAAAATATAGAGAGAAGTGAATAAAATTTGCAAGAATTCAAGTCATTCCCCAATTTATAAATGGTCAAAGGATACAAACAGAAAGTTTTCAGAGGAAGAATTTAAAGCTATCTATAGCCACATGAAAATGTTCTAAATCACTATTGATTAGAGAGATGAAAATTAAAAAAAATTGTTACCACATCATGTCTATCAGATTAGCTGATATGACACAACAGGCAAAAGTGGAATGTTGGAAAAAATATGGAATGTTGGGACACTAATTCTTTGTTGGTGGAGCTGTAAGCTGATCCAACTATTCTGCAGAGCAATTTGGAAGTATGTCCAAAGTGCTATAAAAATGTGCATACCCTTTGACCCAACAATACCACTTCTAGGGCTGTATCCCAAAGAGATCATACAAAAGGGAAAAGGACCCACTCATACAAAAATATTTGTAGCACCTCTTTTATTGGTGGCTAAGAACTGGAAATTGAGGGGATACCCATCAATTGGGGAATGGCTGAACGAGCTGGGGTATATGAATGTAATGGAATACTATTGTGCTATAAGAAATGATGAACAATTAGACTTCAGAAAAACTTAGAAAGACTCATGTGAACCGAGTGAATTGAGGAGAAAGAGGAGAACCTTGTAAACAGTAACAGTTAAGTGTGTGATGACTGATTTTGATAGACTTAACTTCTCTAACCAATCCAAAGACCTAAAATAATTCCAAAAGACTCCTGATGGAAAATGCCATCCACATCCAGAGAAAGAACTATGGAGTCTGAATGCAGAGTAAAGCTAAATATTTTCTTTTTTGTTTTGTTTTGTTCTTTTCTCTTTCTCATGGTTTCTCCCATTCATTATAATTCTTCTATGTGACATGACTGATGTGAAAATGTTTTTAATAGGAATATATGTATAGACTCTCTTTCAGATTGCATGTTGTCTTAAGGAAGGAGGGGGAGAAAATTCAAAACTTATGGAAGTGAATGTTGAAAATTAAAAATAAACTAATAAAAATAGCAAGAAGAAGACAGCTGACTAGAAACTTCTTAGAGCCCACCCAGACCAAACAACTTCATCAGATGGTATCCCCAGACAGCTGCATGAGATTACACTTCTGAGCCTTAGATAAATAATTTTATTGATTGTTTACTGTTTTCCCTTTCATCTTTTATTTATGCAGTCTCCTTTGCCTCCTTTGGTTTTGTCAATGCATTGATCAATTTTTCTCCCCCACTGTTACCAAATCCCTTACCCATAGCAGTTAGTGATTCAGTGACGAGGCTACCCCCCTCATTAGTATCAAATGGGGAATGTGTAAAAGGGCATTTAATAATCACTATTTTGGACATTCCAACCTTCCTTCAGCCTGTTTTTGCCAAAGCCCTGACTTTTAAGTTCAGTTTTTCTACAGAACGACATTTTTGATAATGAGATTGCATTCTCTCTCCCTATCCTGGTGAAACACCACCCAAGGTCAAGCCATTTGATCTAAGGGGAACCCATTGTGTTCTGTTTAGTCTTGGGTGGAGCTAGATTCTTTATTTCTGGGCAGCCTAAATCCTGAGGGTGATGTGATAAAAGAGGAATTTCCTCTATCTGGAGGCAAAATGATGATTTGGTGAAATTGTCTCTGTGCACACTGTATAAACTGTGAGCCAGAACCCCAAAATGAGCTCAGTTCCAACTGTGTAGTTCCCATGCATGCATCCCATCTGTTTGGAGAGAAATAAACAATGGACACAACCTAATCATGTTTGCCTTTTTTTAATCAAACTCTGCAGGTTGACAATACAAACACACGTGTGTGTATATACATACATAAGTAGGTATATATGTATGCTCGCATGTATGCATGTGTACGCATATATACAGATATATAGGCATACAAAAACATATATGTATATATATATGGAGAGAGAGGTGAGAGGCAGAGTGGATAGTGGAGAGAGAAACAGAGAGAGAGAGAGAGAGAGACAGAAAGAGAGAGACACAGACAGAGACAGAGAGACAAAGAGACAGAGAGTGAAACAGAGAGCCAACATAGTCTTTGCAAAGGAAGATGTCATTTCCAATATCACTTAGGACCTGGAAAGTTCAAACTCCATTAAGCATATGTCTACAACTCTAGCTGCCTCTTCCTGCCCAATTAAGAGCCATTTGAATTTGATGGTACCAGAGTATCAGTTTGTGGCATATCAGGAAAAATATCTCTGCTGGATACTCAGTCACTCCATGCTGCACTGGAAAAAAAGAATACAATCCTGCATGAGAAAGTCCATGTAATTTTTCTTATCAAAATTCTATCAAAGTCACCAATACATAGAAAGGTTCCGGTGCACCCTAATTTTTCCGCAGGTAGGATACACAAAAGATTCCTAGTAAGCATATACCTTGGCTAGCAGGAAGCAGCCCTAGATCATCAATCCCTCATGCTGAATTATTACGGTTCAGACACATCAGCATTCAGAATTATAGTGATATTTGCAGATGAGTTTTCTGATTACAGATTTTTCAACTTTAGAAATGAACACTTATTTAGATCCTTGACCACTTCAAGAGTTTTTCAGATCGAGGGCGGAGCCAAGATGGCGGACTAGAAAGACTCACATATGCTAGCTCTGAATCCACAGCCCATAGATTTCCTGTAAGAAGAACTCCTGACAAATTCTGGAACAGTGGAAGCCACGAAGCAACACAGTGAAGGAGATTTCCGTTGCAGAGAGCCCTGAAAAACCGACCATAAAGGTACCCCAGATGGGAGCAGAGCCCTGCCCTGCGGAGTGCTCCCCACCCCCGCCCCGGCCACACTGCACTGAGAGGAGCGAGCAGAGCCCAGCAGGCGTCAGGGACCTGAATCTCCAGGCGGCCGCGAAGGTCCCTCCACCCACAGATGCACAGGTCAGTGAGAGAGACGGGCTGAGAGAGGAGCGGGGTATCTCCGGGACTCAGACCCCCTTGGGAGGTGGCGGCTGCGGCAGAGGCAGAGGCCACTTGGCCAGAGGCCCGAGGCGCAGGCAGAAACTTCACCCCAGCTCCAGTACAAAAGATCTCTGCATAAACCCCCTGAGGGAAATGAGCCTGAGAGGCGGCCCTGCCC
>JAQQSK010009371.1:0-13113 GCA_028658325.1 Potorous gilbertii | reverse complement strand
GAGATGGCGTACAATCTTATATAGGTTGTACACATACATTTCTATTAAATACATTTTCACCTTAGTCGTGTTGCACAGAAGAATTAAAATGAGTGGGAGAAACCATAAAACAAAACAAAACATAACACAAAAGAAAATGGTCTGCTTTATTCTACAATCCAATTCCATAGTTCTTTCCCTGGATATGGAAGGCATTTTGCCTTAAGAGACCATTGGGAATTATTTAAGTCCTTGCATTGCAATGAAGTACTAAGTCTACCAGAAAAATTCCTCACACACTGTGATTGTTGTTATGTACAAAGTTCTCCTGGTTCTGCTCCTTTCACTCAGCATCAGTTCATTTAGGTCCTTCCAGACCTCTCTGAAGTTTTCCTGTTCATCATTTCTTATAGCACAGTAGTATTCCATTACATTCATATACCACAATTTATTCAGCCATTCCCCAGTGGATGGGCATCCACTTGATTTACAGTTCTTGGCTACCACAAAGAGAGCTGTTTTAAATATTTTTGTACATGTGGGACGTTTTCGCTTTTCTATGATCTCTTTGGGATACAGTCCCAGAAGTGATATAGCTGGGCTTGACTCCCCTGTTACCAGGACTTATGGTCAGTTGTCTCTGCCACTGGATTCCCTGGGCCTGTTCTTTACAGGGTATGAGATTTCCTACTGCTGCAAGGTCCTGTCATAGTCACTGAGGCATGAAGAGAGGAATTTCCTCTCTTGTCTTCTTCCCTTCTGCCAGGGACATAGAACTACTAACTGTCAAGAGCTGGGTTCTAGCTCTCAATCCTCAGAGTGATTTCTTTTCTTGATTCACTCAGGAGAGGGAGAGGGAGAGGGGGAGGAGGAGGGAGAGGGAGAGGGGAAGGGAGAGGGAGAGAGTGTCTTGGTGTCTTGCTTTTTAAAGGGTCATCAGGGACATGGCTGAGCCTTTGGGTAGCCAATGGGTAACTGCCCTGTAATTCCATCAAACCACTTGTGAAAGGGGTAACAAGGTGTAATTAGTTTTACTTTACAATACATTTAAGACCTTAATGTCTCTGTTACTTTCCCCTTAAATTCTGTCATTTTATCTACAGGACTGAGAGGAAATCAATTGATCTATAGCCTTCCATTCAACTCTCCCATCCCCATTACATCAGAAAAAAAGATGGTCCAGTAGTGAAAATGAAGGATAACTGTTGGATAGCCCACATGCTTTACTGACGTTCATTCAGTGTCAAGGGAAGACTAGAAGGGAGGCAGGCCCTCCCTCATCACTTTGGGCAGATCTTTCTGTGGTAGATTTATAGGAAGATATGGATAACAGTGGCGCACAGGCCTGGATGAGGGATGAACTGGAAGGGGAGCCATAGTCATGAGATCACAGAGCCATTTTAGCATCCCAATATGGCAGGTAGAACTTTTCAATGTATTTTGTAACTCCAGGGGTTTCTTGCTTTGTCTCCTTCCTTTTTTGTGCACGGTACTCATCTGGGGCATAATAATTGCTCTTTTGAAGATGTTGAGATATCACCATCAAGTTTTGACCTTTCCCTGAGCATCCCATGAAGCAAGAAAACCTGAATATCTCTTTGAAACTTTTCTCTTAAATAAATACACGTCTGCCTGATACTGAGCTATTACATATATGATTTGGAGAGACGGTAGAATTACTTGAATACATTTCTAGAAGAGAAACCATGGCATTGACTCTTGAGGTGTGCCACTTGTTACTGTGGAGATAGATGCTGCTATTATACCAATGCTTCTTAATTATTTAATAAACATCCCATTTTATTCAATGTCTATGTATGTATGTATTATTTGTTAAGCACCTGCTGTTTGCAGATTTTGTGTTAGGCACTGAGGATGCAATTAAACTGTAATTTTGGATAAAGCTTTCTGGGATCTTAATTTTCCTCATCTGGAAAATAGGAATGACCTATGGGTCCTACCTTATAGGATTGTTTTGAGGAAAGTTTTTGTAAACCTTGTAAGTTGATCCAGATGTGAACTATTGTTAAAACTATTAATAGCAAAAACTTGGTAACAGTTAAGAAGCGATGGAGTTCTAATACTACCTCTGCTAGTCATTAAATATATGACTTTGGGGAGGTCATTTAACCTCTTTCTCAAAGTGAGAGTTGAATTAGGTGATCTCTAAGATAGTAGGAGCTAGCATTTATATAATGTAAGGTTAGCAAAGCACTTGACAGATATCATCTCATTTAATTCTTACAACAACCTTGTGAGGTAGGTGCTAATTTTATCCCCATTTTACAAATGAGGAAACTGAGACAGACCTAGATTAAGTGTCTTGAGGCCACATAGTGACTCAGTGTCCAAGTCTGCATTTGAACTCAAGGCTTCCTAATTCAGGTCTAGCGTTTTGTCCATTGTAACACAAGTTTTTGGATTCTGTAGTTGCCAGCTGCTTGGAGATTTCACTTAGAAATGTGGTTGCAAAGGCATCATGATTTCTCCCTATCAGCTCACTTTTAGCTTATGAAATATCTGACAACTGTATAATAAGTGTTAGTTTAATTGAATTGATTGACCAAGATGGAATTTAAAATTGCATTCACAGTCAGCTGAGCTAATCTCTTGAAAGGTGGATGCCAAGTTGGAATAGATAATTTCGATCTGGAATGAAAAAAAGTGCAAAAGAAAACACATACAGACCCACTAAGTTTTGTCTGTGATTTAGAAAAGTAAAGAATAAAAACATAGAATCGCTTTTCAAACCAGGCACAATTTGTCAAATCTTTTACTTTTAAGAGTGGGGGAGGGGAGTGGGGAATGGGGTTTCTTAATTTTCTTAAGATTTTTTTCCTCAAATGATCTCGATAGGCTCAAAATACCCATAGGTTGTTTTGAAGTTGTCCTGAGAAGAGGGAACCTGCTGAGCCAACAGACTAGCTCTCCTTTACCCCAACCTCTATGAGACCTTGGACAAAACACACCTGCCCTCAATTTCTGTATCTGTAAAATTAAGGGGTATTATTGAATGCTCTCACACATTCTGTGGTGCTCAAAGTCTTATTTTTCTGTCTTTCAGCTCCTTTGGTCTGGACCCTGGCAAACTGAAAATAAGGGGAGAACTAGAAAAATTATCTGAGACCCTGGCATTGGACCCCCTACATACCGTACTTCCAAGCCCTCCAGACGTGTGAGTAGTTTTTATTTATTTGTTAGTAAAAACACATTTCTTACTAGTGCTGGAGAGAAAGAGACTAGGGATCACTGTGTCTTGACTTATCAAAGTGGTGGTGGAAGTAGGAAAGGGGGTAGGGCAGAGGAGGAATCCACCCTTTTTTAGAATTTTGGTCTAAGTGGTTTGTTTTATTTGAATATGGGAGAGGGAGGAATGAGGTGAATCATCAGTCCAGTATGTTTCTGTGTTGTCAGGGGGAGTTCCTCAAACTAAGATTTAATTACAAATGAACTGAACTTACTTCAGTGTTCCCTGGACTGCTCGTTGAGGGCAGGGTCTGTCTTTTGCCCTGTTTTTTGTGTCCTCAGCTCTCTTGGCACAATGCCTGGCACAGAGTTGGCTCTTAATAAATATTGATTGACCTGTACTTTCCCATCTTTCCTTATTTGTTCACAGTTTATTTTGCCTACAATATCCTTCCACCTCATTCTTTGCCTATTGAAACTATCCCTGGAGACCCATCTCAGATGTCAGCTCTTCCATAAAGCCTTATTGGATTTTTCCTCTCAGTTCCACCTTTTCCTCCCTTCTCCTTTAATCTAACACTTTGTACTTCTCTACTACACTTTCAGTTTGCTTTGCATGTGTTATCTCTCTCCTTCATGTAAAATCCATGAAGACATGAACTGTGTCTTCTCTCAGTTTTGTACTTCCTCTATGGGGAAGGGAAGCAAGCTTTTATTAAGTGACTTCTATGCAGCAGACACTCTATTAAATGATTTATAAATAATTAATATTTTTCCCATTTTTTAGGAAACTGAGGCAGAAAGAAGTTAGATGATTTGCTACCCAATGTCTGGAGTCCAGATTTGAACTCTGTTCTTCCTGACTCTTATCAGTTCAGTGCTCTATCTGTTGCTAGTACAGTGCCCAGCAATCAGACAGTGGGTGATTTGGATGAGTATCCATTGAAGGAAACGGGGGAGGATTGGTCAGATAGGAGAAGAACCAGGGGAGAGTGATGTCCCCAAATCCTAGAGAGGTGAGAGTATCCAATGACAAGGATAATCAGCAGTGTCAAAGGTTGCAGAAAGATCTAGGGGAAAGAAGATTGAAAAAAGGCAGCTGAAAGATCATTAGTAATTCTGGAGAGTAATGTTGGTGGAATGAGGGCAGAAGCTGTATTGTAAGGAGTTAAGTAACTGGGAAGAGGGAAAGGCATCTATTATAGACTATCTTCCCAAGAAGTATGGTGGGCTTATTAAATATGCTTGTAGGATGCAGTTAATTTTATTCTACTGGTTAGGAAGAAGATACACTTTCAGTGTGTTGAAACAGAGTTTTGGAACCAGTTCTGATTAAGCGTAAAACACCCCTCAGTTAACCAGTAGATCTCTCTGGCTGATTAGTTTTTAGATTTAGCTGTATTTGTCCATATGGACCTCCCTTTTCCCTTACACACATTAGAATGTCAATTTCTTGAGAGTATTGATTATCCCGGGTTATTTTTTATCTTTAGTGTTTGCACCTGATAGGTGCCAATAAGTTCTAATTATTGAACTGGGTTCTGTGAGTGCTTGAGGAACGAATCCTCTTTATAGGAGATTATAGAACCAAAGAACCACCACAGATCTTAAGAATTCATTTTGTTCATTTTATTAATGTAGAAACTGAAACCCAAATTCGTAAAGTGGTTTACTGCAGAAACCAGGTCCCCTGACTTAGTCTGGTGTTTATTCCAGTCTACTAATTGTCCTTTGGGAGTTATTTGTAGCTTTTTAAATGATGTAGAAAATTGGGCTCTGTTTATATATGGACTTTTTTCTTAGCATTAATCTTTAAAATGAAATTCTGAATGTGAGGCTTTTCTGCACACAAGTACAGAGTGTAACACTTTTAATGAAGTGATTGATTTTATTTGTTGGTACCATTTCCAGTGAATTAGAACTTAGGCACGATTCCTTTGATTTGTGCCACACATGCTGGCTTTCTCCATGGGTGATTTGTTCAATTTCCATTCCATTCAGTTTCCATCGATGTGGGTATTCCCATTGTTGGCTGAAGATTGCAAGCCATCCCCCATGCTCTCATTCCACACTGACAGATATAGTTCCATAAAGAGGTTTCCTCTTCCCAGCTGAGACTCTTTACCCCTCCTTGTTCCTACAATGAAGTCAGAATGCAGAGGCATCTGTTTGGTTTCCATGGCTGCAGACTCTGTTTTCAAAAACACACAGCTGTGATATCGCTGTAGCTTAGAGGTTCATGAGTGCCTGTATCTGAGAGCAGCTGGTAACAGGATCATGGGCTTATAGGAAAAGAGGAGGTTCTCGAAAGTTCTTTCCAAGAGTTGCATTTGAAGCATGGCTCTTGGACCATGGTCCTGCCCTGTGGCATGGTGTAGAGGGGCATTGTGGTGCATTAGACAGAAGGTTAATAATCCTGGAAATCTGGAAGACCTAAGTTCAAGTCTTGCCCTTAACATGTACTGACTCTGTTACCCTAGTCAAGCCACCCAGCCTTTCACGACCCCAGGCAAATCTCTAGGAGTATAAGTTAAATCACTGTCCTTCAGTTGTATTCAGCCATTTTTAGCCATGTCCTCTTTAGGACCCCTTTTGGGGTTTTCTTGGCAGAGATACTGGAGTGCTTTTCCATTTCCTTCTCCAGCTCATTTTCCAGATGAGGAAACTGAGGCAAACAGGGTTAAGTGACTTGCCCAGGGTCACACATCAAGTCTGAGATCAGATTTAACTCAGGAAGATGAATCTTTCTGACTCCAGGCATGGCATTCTATCATTATAGCACATTTGCCTGCTTTCTCCCCACCAAAAAAGGACATGATTCATTGGAAAGAAGTTTGAAACTTGGGTTTCAATCCTGCCTTTGCCACTTACTGCCTGTGTCTGACCTTGGGCAAATCCCTTTTGTCTCCATAGACCTAAGTTTTCTCATCTGTAAAATAAAAAGGGTAAGAGTACCTCCAAACTACCAGGAAAAGACTCCCAAGTTAATTAAAACTGAGTCTACACGTGTTCAAGGGAGACTTCCTCTTGTTAAAGCAGATGCTACAATTAAAATGCATGATCGGTGGTTAGTATTGCAGCTGCCTATGATAGCGATCTAACTGAAGATAGAATAACTGCCGCTAAACTGCCCCCCACCCATTGTTCGTGGAGGCGACCTTGAATTCCTTTTTATAAAAGTTTTATAAATGCCTTTTGTTTGGACATTGCAGTCATTTCCTGATATACCCTGGCCCCTCTGAGCCTTCCCTCGTAACCAAGGAAGGCATTGTGTGGTTCCCCAACTCTCCAAGCAAAAAACCCCCCAAAACCAAAACTTGGTGTTTCCACATCTTGTTGGGGGGGTGGGATGGGGGGAAGGAATTGCTTGGTATAATTGCCCAACTTTTCATTTTGTGGTTCTTTTAATTTACATTTTGGTTCGTTACATTATTTATTATTTTCCTTAGCTAACTTACTAGCTGGGTGACTTTGGACTTGTCTCTAAATTTTCTCAGCTGTAAAATGGGATAATTGTGGCTCCTACTTCTCGGGGTTATGAGGGTCAGAGGAGGTAATATTTGTAAAAAGTGCTAAGCACAGTCCATGGCACATAGTAGGTACAAAATAGATATTTGCGTTCCCTCCCTTCCTCTTGTTTCTTAAAGTTCAAGTGAGTCTTATTTTGAGTCTTAATTCAGAATTCACAGTTTTGCATTAGATTGTATACATAGCACTTCAAGGTGGGTTCTCTGATTCATGCCTCTGCTGCCTCTTTATAGCAGTCATTAAGCAGTTAGTAAAAAGGTCTTTTCCTCAGGAATGAAAACGGGAATTGAAGCCCATCACCTCCACTATGGAAGGAAGTCTTGGGTAGCTTTTAGGCCTTCTTTAGCATTTGCTGAGCTGCCCAGGTTCTATATGATCACTTGGCTGAGTTAGCATTTTTTAGGGGGAAGGGGATTCAGGACAGAACGATGGGAGTAAAGAAGAAGTTAATCATGTCTTTGTGCCAGGCACTGTCCCAAGAGCTGGAGGGTGGCGTGGATAGGGAAGAGGCAAGATAGAAAGGAGGGAAGACATAGGCCCTGCCCCCAATGAGGCCATATTCTGATGGGGGAGGCAATATTCAAACCACTATGCACTATGTACACCCATGTGTATATTATATATAGAAAGAGAGAGTGTAAATGGGTGGTGATCTTAGAGGCAAGGCATCACTATATACCTATAGATATATAAATATGGCATCTATCCATATCTATATAGTCTATATATACACATACACATAGATAGACATAGTGTAAATGGAAGTGATCTCAGAGGGAAGGTATAGGTGTATGTGTGTATATATAGTGGCTATATATATATTTATACACACACACACACACATACAGAAAGATAGTGTAAAGGGGAGATGATCTCAGAGGGAAGGCATATATGTACACACATTATATACATGCATACATTTACATACCTACACACATATGTGTAAGATCACCTCCCATTTACACTATATCTGTAGATGTATTGCTGTACTATATGTAGACATAGAGAGTGTGTATATGTATGTATATGCATATTTTTGTATGCATATATTACATGCATATTATATATAAAAACATAGGTAGTATAAATGGGAGGTGGCCTCAGAGGGAAGGAGCTGATTGTGGGAACCTGGAAGAATCTTTTGCAGGTGGTGGAATTGAGCCAAATTTTGAAGGAAGCAGGGAAACCGAGGCAGTACAGGGAAGCCCCTGCTCACCTTGCTGTAGAGTAGTAAGAGGGCTAGATCTAATGTTAGTCTAAATTCATACTCTGCCACTGGGTGATCTTGCACAATTTACTTGTTTCCTCATTTATAAAATAAAGGAGAGCTCTTTCTAGCTCTAGAGAGATAGATAAATAAAGTATTTGTTAAGTGCTTGCCATGCAAGACTGGTGATGAGAACGGTGGGTGAGAGTCAGAAAGATCTAATTTCATATTTGGCCTCGAAGACTTACTAGCTGTGTGACCTTGGGCAAGTCACTTAATCCTATTCATCTGTTTCCTCATCTATCACATGAGCTTGAGAAGGAAATGGCAAACCACTCCAGCATTTCTGCCAAGAAAACTCAAAATGGAGTCCCAAAGAGTTGGACACGACTGAAAAACAACCGAATGAACAGCAAGAAGCACCACAAGCAGTCCCTGATTTCAAGGAGAAGACATTCTAATGAGGGAAGACAACATAGGAAAGGGAGATGGAAGTTGTGGGGGTGAGGGTAGGCGTGCGAGGGGGTCGATGTGACCTGAGCAGGACAAGGTTGCTGGCAGTGTGTCCCGAAGTGAACAGAGTGTGACTCTGGCCTCTTAGGAAACAGTGGTCCAGACTGGGGACCCCAGGGTGGAGGCATCTCTAGGGTGAGAAGGCCACTCCAGGGAATGGACTTACTGTCTGTGATCCTAGGGAAGGGTTATTATCAGGCTCTGTATGTATATACAAATATGGTGTTTAACGATGTGCCTGGTTCTTTGGGTGTGTTTATACTGGTTGCCATGGCCTAAGAAATCCTTATGAAATGATGAGGCTCTCTGGATTGGCCCTTGCAAAGCAAACACTGACTGCTGTCAGGCCTGCCGTAGAGTCTTTCCAGTTAAAAGAACCTCCCTGAGTTTTCCCAGGGATTGCCTTGTAGAATGTAGGATCATTTCCATGCCTCTAATACGGCACTAGAATGAAGCCTATCCACAGTTTACATATCCAACATACCTCCCAAGAACAGCTTTGAAGAGAAAAGAAATACTCCTTTTCCTAAAATGATTAAACAGAATTAGCCTCTTTGGGGCCCCATTTTCCTTATCTGTAAAATGAGGGGGTTGGACTCTGAAGCCATTTCCACTCCTTTTAACTAACACTACATCTTCCCTTTCTGCCTAGAGGCAGCAAGGTACTATGTTGGATAGTATGCTGGCCCAGGAGTCATGAAGAGCTAAGTTCAAATGCAGCCTCAGACACTGGCTGTGTGACCCTGGGCAAGTTACTTTAATGACTTTTTGCCTCAGTTTCCTTAACTGCAAAACAGAGATAATAACAGTACTTAGCTCCCAGAGTTATTGTGAAAATTAAATTAGATAATATTTGCAAAACACTGCGCAAATTGTAAATAGATATACAAATTCGAGCTTTTTATTATTGAAGCTTTTCCATGGATGTTGTTATTGTTTAGTAGGTTTTCAGCCGTTTCTGACTCTTCACGATTTCAGGATTTGCTTTCCCTCTGAGGTATTTATTGTTCAGTTGTTTTTAGTCATGTCCAACTCTTCTTGCATCCATTTGTGCTTTTCTTGGCAAAGATACTGGAGTAGTTTGCCATTTCCTTCTCCATTCATTTTACAGATGAGAAAACTGAGATAAACAGGGTAAAGTGAATTACTCAGGTTCTAATAAATGTCTGAGGCTGGATCTGAACTTGATCTTCTTAACTCCAGGCCCAGCACTCTATCTATTGCACTACCTAGCTGTCTTTCCATGAATAGATATTTGTACTTTTTCATTGCTTTAAAGTTTTCTTTAAAAAAAAAAGCTTTCTTATAAACTCAGTAACCATCAACAAATATAGATATTTAAATAGTCTATGCAATAAGTACTAAAACTGTCCATAAGCTCTCATAAAACCCTGGGCAAAACCGAGTTGGCTAAGCCAATTAATGGACAGAAGGCAATAAAGTTATTGCCCTTTCTCCAAGTCCCTTTAAAGTTTCAAGGCTTTGACTTTTAATTTCCTTGTATTTTTTTAGCCAGGATATATATAGTTCTGGCTTTATTGTTCTTAATTTTGTTACTTCCTGTGGGTCTTCTATGTTCCTTACTTATCATCTTTTATGGTGCCATTACACTCCAATGTATTAGTGTGCCATAATTTATTCAACCATTGTTTAATTGTGGGACATGGTAGTTACAGTTTTCTGTAATACATAATTTATAGATAAATTGACTAGGAATATTTTTATACAGTTATATAGTTTTTTCTTTCTTTTTATCCTTTCTTTAGGCTATGGTCCAAGCACAGCTTTTCTCTTACCATTGTTCTCTGAGACCAGAAGTTGTAGAGCAGGTTCATGATGGGCATATGTAGAGGAAGTCTCACCCTGAGGCTTAGGAGATCATGACTCTTGTTCAAGGTTGAAAATCATCCCAGAAATGCAATCAACTGGGTCAAAAGATACAATCTTTTTTTTTCAGTGGTGCTTTCTTAGTTATTTCCAGTTGAACCTGTGATTCATAGGATCATAGATTTAGAACAAAGGAGCTTTAGGGGTTGTTTGGTCCATTTCCTCTTCCTCCTTTAAAAATAAGGGAAATGAAACCCAGACAGGTTGTGACATTTTCAAAATCACACACAGTAATAAGTGTCAGAACTGAGATTTGGCACCAAGTTCTGACTAAGTATTATATTCTTCTTCATGTGTACTCTTCTTCCTATGCTTCTGACAATAGCAGCTGTAGGGTCAATGACATTTTGGAGATTCTACTTGCTACAGGGCAATAGAGAGAAGAAGGCCTTAGTTTGTGTTTCTCTAAATAATGTTTTGTTTTTATAGATGGACCTGGCCCATTCTAGCCATTTTCCTTAAGTCCAGGACAGCAAGCAAATCTGTTAAGTGTGAAAGTTTGCTAATTTAAATGTGATTTATGATATGGCAGCTGGATTTTTGATAGTTATATTGGGGCATGCATAGGCTATTTAAATACTGTATTTGTGCCTGTTATAAGAATTAGAGCACAGTTTTTAGCTGTTTTAATTTTAGAAATTCATAATGTCTGTCTTCTACTAAAATTCCTCTGATACTTCATCATGGTGATGGTGGAAGTGACCTTGGGTTTTCCAAGGCAAGAACATGGACTCTGGCCTGTCCTCCCCAAGTGGAAAAGTATGAGGAATGTAATTCCTGGTATGGACTGCAGGCAGGTCTTTTGTCTGAGACCTGACCTACCTGTATCTCTGAAATTTATTTACCAGGAGTGACCTTTTTCATTTGTTTTACTGGAGAATCCTTCGCTCCCTTCAAAGTTCAGCCTGGGTGTCTTTTCCTATGAAAAGCTCTTCTTTGCCTTCCTGTTCCCTCTATTGCTTTGTGCTGTCTTCCCCTGAATTACACTGTATTGACTTATTTTCATATATGTCGTATCCTCCCCTGTAAGATTCAACCTTCTTGAAAGCTGTTGCATTTTTGTTTTGTTTTAGTATCTCCAATGCCTAGCTAGCTCTGTGACTGCGTTTTATTAAACTAAAATATAATAAAATAATAAAAATTTTATTATGTATTTATTGGCATCCCTGGGAAGCTGGATGCCAACTAACGTTTTTTGTTTTTTTCCTGTCATAACTTAATAGCTTAATGCATAGAAATTGATTGGGGTTGATTGAGTATGTGCCCTACAGCAATGTAATCCAAGATCCTGGAAGCAGACTTTCTGTATCTCTGGATCAACAATATCTGTGACTTTGCAACTCACCATCATCTGTTGTTCCTATAAGATCTAACTTACAAGGCCTTTTCCTACAACTTATGAAGTGGTGACCATATTAATTACTCACACAGAGAGTTTAAATTGTAAATCCATTCCAGCAGCAGTTCTATCAACACTGTGTGATGTTTAATAAGGGGCTGGATTTGGGGTCAAAGAAACTGGGTTTGAAGGTCAGATGCATGACCCAGAGAAAGTCATTTTGACTGTTGCAGTTTCCTTATCTATGAAAATGAGGGTGTAGCATTGATCTTACATCTCCTGAGGCGTCAACTTGAAATCTGCAGACTAACCTATGACTACGAGCCATAGGAACTCATGATTTTTTTTAAAGACGTAACTCTTGGAGATTTTCACTTTGGATGAAAACTCTTGGAATGGGTATAACAAAACGAAGAGTTGTTGGACAGGTTGAGAATTCTAGGGTCCAGAATGGTAACAGTTTGTCACCCGGTTCTCCCAAAACACATCTGTTCACATGATTAGATTTAGAAAAACAAACAAAACTTCGGGTGTTTGTGTAATATGGTTTCTTAAATGTCTCTTGTGTAATACTCTGCAGTGACCTTTCTCAGACTGACTAACTTGTAACTAATTCATGATAATACTTTGGAAGAGAGGATGAGGAACTTCTTACTTTCTTATGTAAAAATTCTGAAGAAAAATGAAAGACACAAGACAAAGCTGAATCCTTCTCTTAATGGCCAAATCTAGTGGCCTTTTCCCAATCTTCCTCTTGCATCTCTATAACCTTTGACACTGTCAGTCAGTTCTTGGATGTACTTTCCCTTCTAAATTTTCATGAAACTACTCTCTCTTTGGTCTCCTCCTTCCTGCTGGACAGTTCTTTCTTAGTATCCTTTGCAGGATATTCATCCTTCCCGGTCAATTCTACTAGCCAAGGTCTGTCCTAGGCCTAGGACAGACCCTACCAGGGGTTATTAACCTGGATTTGTGAACTTGGTTATAATATTTTGATAACTTCTTGTTGTTCAGTCATTTCTGTCAAGTCTGACTCTCGATGGCCCCATTTAGGGTTTTCTTGGCAAAGGCACTGGAGTGCTCTGCCATTTCCTTCTCCAGCTCGAGACACAGGATGAAATGACTTGCCCAGGATCACACAGCTAGTAAATGTCTGAGACCAGATTTGAACTCATAAGATGAGTCTTCCTGACTCCAGGCCTGATAATCTGTCCAGTGCCCCATTTAGAAAACTGTTTCAAAATAATTGGCTTCCTTTGTAATACTATATATTTTACTTTATGCATTTAAAAGCACCATTCTGGGACTAGGTCCCTCATCTTCACCAGACTTCTGAAGAAAAACGTTAAGAAGCCCTGCTCTGGACTCTGGTGCTGTCCTCTACTCCCTTTGATTCAATTAGCGTCTCTGCTGAGATAATTCTCAGATCTATACATCCAGTCCTACTCACCCTCCCAAGCGCCAGTCCTCCCAT
>JAQQSK010009370.1:0-13113 GCA_028658325.1 Potorous gilbertii | reverse complement strand
AATGCTGCTCCCCAGCCTCAGGGCTTTTGGCAGCAGGCCTGACTGCTCTTCAATGGGAGCTTATCTGCTGGTTCTCAGGTGGGGGCAGGGCCGCCTCTCAGGCTCAGTTCCCTCAGGGGGTTTATGCAGAGATCTTTTGTAATGGAGCTGGGGTGGAGCTCCTGCCTGCTCTGCAGGCCTCTGGCCCAGCGGCCTCTGCCTCTGCCTCGGCCGCAGCCTCCCGAGGGGGTCCGAGTCCCGGAGATACCCCGCTCCCCTCTCAGCCCGTCTCTCTCACTGACCTGTGCGTCTGTGGGTGGAGGGACCTTCACGGCCGCCGGAGATTCAGGTCCCTGAGGCCTGCTTGGGTCTGCTCGCTCTTCTCAGTGCGGTGCGGCCGGGGCAGGGGGAGGGGAGCGCTCCGCAGGGCAGGGCTCAGCTCCCGTCCGGAGTACCTTTGTGGTCGGTTTTTCAGGGCTCTCTGTAATGGAAATCTCCTTCACTGTGTTGCTGCGCGGCTTCCACTGTTCCAGAATTTGTCAGGAGTTCTTTTTACAGGAAATCTATGGGCTGTGGATTCGGAGCTAGCAAATGTGAGTCTTTCTACTCCGCCATCTTGGCCCCGCCCCCTGATAAAATCTCAATAATATACACTTTCAATGGAGGTTAGCACTTTCTATACTAGTAATTAAATAAAACCACAAATGAACTTTTTTTTACTTAAATGCTGATACTTGAGAATTTTAAAAATAAGTTTTCTTGATATCATTTTTATATCACCTGGAGTTCCCACTGCATCTCCCCTTTCCCATTCCTAAAGAGCCATTCCTTATAATAAAGTATGGAAAAAGGAAGCAAGAAAAAACTTCAAGAAACTAAACAACATATTTTTAAAAGTCTGACATTATACACAGTACTCTATAGCCATGGTTACCCACTTCTGCAAAGGAGCTAGGTTGGGGGTTAGGGGAGATTTGAGAGGAAGGAGGAAATTGATTTAATTAGATCTGGATGGATGAAATAGCTAGAGAGAGTTTTGAGAAGATTCTGAAGAGGTCTTTTGGATACGTTCAAGAGTCTCTCATGTTAATGGAACTGATTTTTTTAATCTTGTCTAATTTTACTTCAGAATATATAGCTTTTTTTCCCTTTGATCCAGTTGTGTCATTAATACTACTCTTCACTCTCAACAGCTCTTTGGGGATAATGTTGTAGCTTATGAATGCAATGAAGAGAAGATGAAATAATGGAGAGATTGTCCTGACATAATGGCAAGAGATGGGAGAGAAGAAACAAAAGGATGTTTATTTATGAATGGGAATAAGGTTGCTTAAGTAAGGTGGCATTAGATAATTGGTGAAAGAAAAAGGAGAAACACTGAATTCATACCAACTCTCTTTGTTGAGGGGGTTGGCAACAGTAGAGTTTATTGGGTAGCATGATGAACTCCTCTAGCTATGGACAAGGGAACAAGGTAGAGGAGGAACAGAACCTTCTCTCCTAAAGGATGGGGTCTACACACTGACCCTCCTAAAGCAGATGGTGTATATGCATCTGAATGAATTAGAGCTGCTCTCAAGGACTGGGAGTCACTCTTCCCACTCTCATGAAGGGGCTCCCTGAGGATGGGATGAGATTAAAACCTGACACAAGTCCATGCCTCATGTCTGTGCTCCCAGAGCTGACACTGAATCAAGGGTCCCAAGTCACTTCCAGGGTGGCTTTGGCCTGGGGGTGGCCAGATACTTCTGAGGAGTAGCTGGCTCTGAGAAGCTGACAGAATGAGCTCTGGGGATCACCAAATGGCTCCAGAAGGTCACCACAGCTGTCTGAGCCCCGCTGCCCCCTCTGGTGGAAGGGACTAGTGGCAAGGGAGTGTCCCACAGGGGAGGCACTCAGGTGGGTAAGTGACTGGGAGCACCCTCCCCTTGAAGGAGACATCCCAGAGCCTTTGCCAAATATCTGATTTATTCCTGTTCTTTGGCTCAGAGGAAGATACAAGGTCCACAGTAGGGTCTCCTTGGGATGGGGTGAACGACTAGCCCAGGGTGCTGATGGTGGTATCCAAAGGAGGGGCTGGAGCTTCGCACCATCTTCCTTCTTCATTCACAGTGCCTACCTTGTGGGTCCCTCCTCTCGTGAGCCAAAGAGAATCTCATCACAGTAGGAGGGTGTGTGCCTGATGAGCCTATATTTAATTTTTTTCCTGGGGATTTGAGGAGAGTTACTGCTGCTGTCTTTGGTTAGGTCCGAATCCAGGTTCCATTTTGTACCCTTAGAATTAAGGGTCAGTGGTATGGCCTTCCCAGATCTGGTGTTATCTGCCCAAGGAGGATCAAACTCTGGTGGGGCTGGCTGAGCCCCTGAAGGCTGCCAAACAGTCTCATGCATGTAGGATATGCTGGACCTGGTAGCCACCTTGGCCTTTGTGTTGCAGGTGGAGGGCTTAAATCCCACTGATGGTGAAGTCTTCTGAAGACTTCATGCTGTTGCTGCTGAAACTGGGGGGAGCAGGAACCTGCTGACCTGGTGGTTCCTGGATGCCCAGTGACACTGGGTCTGGAGAGCACCCTAAGCAGCCCTGACCACTCTTGTAGCAAAAAGCGCTTAAGACGCAACCATTCTCCCATTCTCTAAGGGAGGATGGGAAAGGTCAGTGCCCAGCCCACTTTCCCCATGGCCTGCGCTACTCGGACCTCCTCCCCCCCATACCAACTCTCTTAGAAGAAAGAAGGTAATAGGAAAGATAGAATAGACCAGATCACTCAACTTAAGAGCTAGAGGAAATCTTAGAAGATAATCTTATCCAAATTTATTTTATAGATGAGGAGACTGAGCTCCAGGGAGGAACTGCTCAGGTGTATAGGTATTAAATAATAGAACGTAATATTTAAATTCAGATCCTCTGATTTCAAATCCAGTGTTTTTTCCATTATAATGCACAGCCTTCTCCATACAAATTATAAGGAGCCACCACTGAGTCAAGGCAACTAGGTTATAAACTAGGGAGTGTCATAATAAGACAGAGGAAAAAGAGAGCAGGGAAGAAAAATCAGGTCTACTGAATTCTAAGAATTCTTATGGGAAAGTGCTTTCTAAAAATCTTGAGTCCTGTCCATCTCAGAGATTGCATTTCTAATCCTTTTTATTTCTGGAGTGAGGGTACAAGTCAGTACTCATAGGATTTCTTATTTCTAGATATCTCTAGATCTAGAAAGCATCTTCTGTCAATGATATACATCCTCTACTACATTCTCTACTACTAATTACAACTCAAAATCCAAGATTATATTGAAGGATACAGCTCTAAAATAATGAACTATTAAAGGAGAAATGGAGTAAAGGATATTGTCAAAGAAAAGTATGCTTGAAAAAAGAACAAATGGCCTGTGTATCTGATTGGTATTCTCATAATCCTAAAAATCATAAATTTAGAGCTGGGTAGTAAAACTTGAACTCAGTCAAAAGGCCACACCGAAGGACCTAGAAGACCACCCCTGATCTAAGCCAAACTCCTCATTTAAGAAATGAAGAAACTGAAGTCCAAAGAGTTGAGGGAGGTGACTTGTTTGAGATCACATGGGGTAGTAAGTCAGAGACAAGATTAGAAACCTCAGTCCTCTAACTCCAGAATCAGTTCTCTTTCCACTGTCTCTCAAGGAAAAGTGAAAAAGGTCCTGTACATTAGATTGACCTCCTTTGGAGAACTTATTGGAAGACTCAGACAAGAGGTGACTCTTGCTTAGAAGGAATATACACAATTACAATCACACAAGATCAAATGGCTTTTGATTACAGTATTACCAACAACATACATGCCATAAGATCTAACAGCCATGGAGTAATATCTTATTTCAAAATATTTTGAAATAATATATTTATTGTATTGATTACCTCTTCTGATGAATCATCAGGAAGACTTTTCTTGACTTCAAATTCCAGCTTGTGTTGAATGTAATCCAAATCAGATTCTGCTTTCTGGAACTAAGACATGCAAGAGTAGACAAAAAGGTATTAATTTATGAAGTATAAACACATAACCAAAATGTAGCTTGATAGTTTTATTACCCATTCCTCCCTTTCCCTTAGATTTTTAACTTAAGGTCAAAATATTACATGCAATTGAAAGGTCAACACAGAAAAATAATGACTAAAAAGATCAAACAATGTGGTATAAGAAGTCACTGTAAGGTTACATATTTTTGTATTTATATATATCCTTTTCCTGTGAACTAGGAAGAAACTCAAAAGTTCCCAAGAAATACTGAAACTATGCAGCTAACTATATGCTGTTTTTGTTGGAATAATACATGGTTAAGAAACAAGCCCTCCCCTCAATCTTTCCAAGTTTAAATCATTAAATTAGGCTGTGTGTTTAGGACCTGAAAAATTTCTGGGCAAAATGTTATCAGAATAGAAAAACATGGAATAGAGAAACATGGAAATAAATTGTTCAGATACAACAAATACTATATTATCTTTTGAGATAGAGGGAATGAGAGTCAGGGGGAAAGGGAAAGCTACTTTCCATTATGGGGACTTAAATAAAATTGAAAATGGATTTCATAACCAATGATACTCTCAGATTATTTGACTGTGACTTAAAACTATTTTTTTAAAATAGTATTTTAATTTTTACCAATTATGTGTCAGGACAATTTTTAGCATTCAGTTTTATAAGATTTTGATTTCCAAATTTTTCTCCCTCTCTCCCTTCTCTTCTTCCTAAAATGGTAGGCAATCTGATATAGGTTATATATGTGCAATCATGCAAAACATATTTTCATATTAGTCACAGTAATATAAAAAAACATGAAAAAGAATAAAGTAAGTGAAAAAAGTATGAAATCTGTACTCAGAGTCCATTATCTGGATACGGATAGCATTTTCCAGCATGAGTCCTTTGTACTTGTCTTGGATCATTGTGTTGCTGAGAAAAACTAAGTCTTTCATAGTAGATCAGCACACACTGTTGCTGACCCAATGTACAATGTTTTCCTGGTTCTCTCTCTTCTTTCACTTTGTATCTGTTCATGTAAGTCTTTAAAAGTTTTTCTGACATCTGCCTGGTCATCATTTCTTATTGCACAATAGTATTCCATTACATTCATATACCACAGCTTGTTTAGTCATTCCCCAATTGAAGGGCATCTCTTCAATTTCCAATATTTTGCTACCATGAAAAGGCCTGCTACAAATATTTTTGTACATATAAGTCCTTGCCCCTTTTTTATAATCTCTTTGGGATACCGATCTAATTACTGGATCAAAGGGTATGCACAGTTTGGTTGCCCTTTGAGCATAGCTCTAAATTGCCCCTCCCATAATAGTTGGATCAGTTCACAACTCTACCAACAGTGCATTAGTGTCCCAATTTCCCCACATTCTCTCCAACATCTGTCATTTTCCTTTTTTGTCATATTAGCCAATCTGATAGATATGAGATACTTACAACTATTATTAACCAAGAAAACTCTTACTAACTTGTTCTCTTTTATGAGAGAGCCTAGTGTAATGTAATATAAACAATGAAAAGTCTTAAAGGGTTGCATACTACATATGTAGCCCAATAGTTAAAATTTTGAGTATCAACAGTCTGTATGGTCTCTGAAGGAGACTATACTGCTGGTACTGCTCAAAACGGGAAAATTACTGCCATTGGGGTGGGAGAAATGGTCAATAACTTAATGGAGAAAAAAATTCAGGAGGTAATAGAAGTGAATATTGTTCCCATAACAAGTAGCAAAGACTTAGAAATGAAGTATGTGCCCATTAATTGGGAAAGGGCTAAACAAACTGTGGTAAATGAATATAATGGAATATTACTGAACTGCACGAAATCAAGAACCTTAAGAACCCATGAAAATATATGAACTAATGCAGAGAAAGTAAAAAAAATCAGGAGAAAAATATTTAAATATTCATAATGACATCAAAGTAAGAAGAAAGAGAGGAGGTGGGGGAAGAAGGGGAAAGGAAAGGAAATGAAAAGAAACAATGATACCAAATCATCCTGACCAACCATGGCTCTGGGGAAAAGCTGAAAAAATTTATCTTTCTTTCATTGAAGTGAGGTAAGATTTATGTGTGTGGAACATGTCTACATGTATTATTAGACACAGCCCATATGTTGGTTAGCTCTAATGAACTACTTTTTTAAACCTATCTTCTTTTAAAATCTTTACTACAAAAGATGGGTCAATGGGTAGGAGAGGAGGAAAAGGGATAGATTTCAAAAGTAATGTGATATAAAAACTAAAAACATCCATAAAAATAAAATCAAGTTTTAAAAAACTGAATGTCCTTTCTCCTCATCACCTAAATAGGGTTCATTCTCATAGATGAGGGGTTCTTGGGATCTGTATTTCAAAATAATTGTTTTCCTTTGTAATCCTATATATTTTATACATTTAAAAACATTATTATGAGAAGGAGTCCATGGGTTTCACCAGATTGTCAAAGGGGTCCATGACACAAAAGATTAAGACCTGTATAATAGGTACTGAATAAAAAAAAATTGCTGAATGAGTTAAATGGGAAGGCTAAAGATAAAACAACTTTTTTCTCTAGTTTTTCCTTTTACTTTCCATCTTTCTCACCACTTTTCGGCATGAGGACAGAGTGAGATAGGTTACAGGGAAATTTTTTCTAAAAAATTTTTTCCAAGTGATAAAACAAATGCTCTTTCCAATGAAACATTTTTTTGAATTTAAGTTTCCCTGAGGATAGTGTTATTACACATTATAAATTTAAGAGCATACAAATTCAATCAAAAATACCTTCCTTAGCACCAAATTTAAACCTTTTCTTTTGGGTTTCACTCACTGTTATTTATAGTAAATAAGATGCCACAGGGAATTGAAATTTGTGCAAAGTTGTACTTGGACACTACTTACAATACCAATCATGAATAAGATTTATTGATGTCATTTGCCCAATTACAGTGAACAAGAATTATCTTTTTCCTTTGGAGATATGCAAGCGTAACTCGAGTATATAGTTGTTAAGTAGGAAAGGGAAGAAAAGAACACATTCATTTTCAACAAAAAATGATGAAACTGCACTAACAAAGTCCACTACAAATTCATGTGACATAATCTCAAGTGGACTCTTACTGCTACAAGGAAATGCTTTTACACGTCCTTAACTAACCTACTATCTGACTCAGCAGGGTAGTTTTTCCAGACCTTTTTATTCCTCTTTAAACTTCCACCATGGATTACCCTTTCCCAGTCCTCTCAGCTGAGAACCTTGCCTTGTCTCATGCTCCCCCCGACCTCTGCCAAAACTAAGGCTAATAACAGAGGTTCTTCTTCTCCTCTCTTCTTCAGCTTACATCTCCTAAGATGCCTTCTGTCACTTATTTCCACTTTCACCTTTAATGAGATGGCCCTTTTCTTTGTCAAGACAATCAAGTGTTCCAATTCTGCTCCTTCTATCATCTCCAGTCTCCCCTTGACAATTGGTTCCTTCCTTACTTCCTACAAACATACTCATATCTCTCCCAAAATAAAAAAAAATAAATAAAACACCCTTGCTTTGATCCATTTATCCCCACTAGTTATTGTCAAATATATATATACACATATACACATACACGTTTCCTCCCTTTTGTCCATAAATTCCTTTTGAAGACCTTCTAGGCTAAAGTCAAGATGGCAGAGTAAAGGTAGGGACTCCCTTGGACTCTCTCAAAGTTCCCTCCAAAAAACTTTAACTCTGCAAAATGAATTCTGGCGTGGCAGAACCAACAAAAAGAGTAAAATAACTTTCCAGCCCAAGACAACCTAGGTCAGCAGGAAAGACCTGTCTCACTGGGGAGAGAGTGGTGCACAGTTTAACATAGGCCATGCCTTGGCAAGGTAAGTAGTGAACTGGAGAGGGGATGGGAAATGAATTGGAAGCAGACGCTTCTAGAACTCTCAGTCCACAGATGGTAAGGGGGTCAGATAACTGAACAGAAGGAGATTACAGGGGAACCTTTGCTGGCACTGGTTGCATGTCTCTGTTGCACTTCCCATATGTGGTTCCAAATTGCAGTCCCTAGGTGAAAAGGATCACTAGAATATTAGAGGATGCCACAAGGCAGTAGGGACTCCAGTCATAGTTTTGGTGCATAAAAGAGTGTTTGTGGTAGCTCACTGAACAGAGAATAGGCCAGGAATGCAGAAACTAGATCATACCATCTTGAAAGAACTGAAAACTTACAGAACTAACTCTGAAAACAGCAGAATGAAAAACCTGAAGCTTGGGATAGTGCCCATTCTACCCTGGCAGCAGAGCAAGAAACAGATTGGGGAAAAAAATGAGCAAAAAAAAATTGCAAACTGGTCTCTAACTTCAAAAGAATATCTGGAAAATTCCCCCCCCTCCCAAAAAAAGATGTTAAAATAAGAGAAGCAAAGAAAAAATTGGGAAAAGAAGCAAGGGTGATAAGAAAATCATGAAAAAAGAGTCAACATCTTGATAAAAGAGGCACAAAAAGTGAAAATAAAAAAGTTAAAATTTTTAAAAAAGTGAAAATAAAAAAAACCCAAAAAACCCAGAATTGGCCAAATGGACAAAGACATGCAAAAAATTTACTGACAAGAATGCCTTAAAAAGTAGAATTGGGCAAGTGGAATCTAATAACTCCATGAGACATAAAGAAAAAATAAAATGAAATGAAAAAATGTAAGAAAATGTGAACTATCACTCTGAAAAAACAATTAACCTGAAAAATACATTTAGGAGAGGTAATATTAGAATTTCTGGATGACCTAAAAGCCATGATTAAATAACCTAGACATCAAAATTCAGGAAATTATCAAGGGAAATTGCCCTGATAACCTAGAACCAGAGGGTAAAATAAAAATTGAAAGAATCCACTGATCACCTCCTAAAAGAGATCTCAAAATGAAAACTTCCAGGAATCTTATAGCCAAATTCCAAAACTCCCAAGTCAAGGACCAAAATATTGCAAGCAGCCAAAAACAATTCAAATATCATGGAGCCACAGTCAGGATAATGTAATACTTAGCAGTTTCTACTGTAAAAGATTGGACGGTTTGGAACGTGATATTCTGGAAGGCAAAGGAACAAGGATTACAACCAAGAATCACCAATCCAGAAAAACTGAATATAATCCTTTTGGGGAAAAAAAATGGACATATTTAATGAAATACAGGACTTTCAAGTATTCCTGATGAAAAGATCAGAGCTGAAAAGAAAATTTGACTTTCAAATATAAGACTCAAGAGAAACATAAAAAAAGTAAATAGCAAAAAGAAATCATAGGGGTTCAATGAGGTTGAACTGTTTATATTCCTACATGGGAAGATGACATTTAAATCCTAAGAACATTATCATTATTTGGGGCAGTTAGAAGGATAAGTACACATAGACAGAAGCCACGGCTGTGAGTGGACTGCAATGGGATACCCAAAATAAAATAAGGGGTGAGAAAGAGGGATGACTATGACTGATATCAGAGAAAATAAAATGAAAGGGGGAAGGGAGAGTTAGAGTGGGGTAACACACCTCAGATAAAACAGGAATAAAAGTGCTTTTACAGCAGAGTTCGGGAAGCTGGAACCTTCTTTCTCATTCTCATCAGAACTGGCTTAACGACGAAATAATATACACACTCAGTTGGGAACAGAAATCTATCTTACCCTACAAGGAAGTAAGAGGGAAATATTTTAAGAAGTGGGGAATTGACAGAAAGAATGGCAGATTGGGGAAGGTGACTGTCAGAAAGAAAACACTTTTCAAGGAGGACAGGGTGAAAGGAGACAGATTCGGATAAATGAAAAAAAATGGAAGGAAATACATAGTAATCATAACAGAAAAAATATTCTACAAGTTTCTCTGATAAAGGCTTTATTTCTCAAAAAATTTGACTCAGTAAAGAACTGAGTCAAATTTATAGGAATACAAGTCATTTCCCAATTGATAAATGGTCAGGGCATATGAATGGGCCGTTTTCAGATGAAAAAAATCAAAGCTATCTATGGTCATATGAAAAAATGCTCTGAATCACTATTGATTAGAGAGAATTAAATAACTGAGGTATTACCTCATACCTAACAGATTAGCTGATATGACAGAAAGAAAATGACGAATGCTGGAGGGAATGTGGGAAAATTGGGACACTAAAGCACTGAGGGCAGAATGGTTAACTGATTTAAGCATTTTGGAGCAAGCAATTTGAATTATGCCCAAAGCTATAAAATTGTGTATACCCTTCGACCCAGGAATACCACTACTAGGTCTGTATCCCAAAGAGATTTAAGAAAAGAAAAGAAAAGAAAATGACCTATGCGTACAAAAATATTTATAGCTGCTCTTTTTGTGGTGGGAGAGTTGGCAATTGAGGGGATACCCATTAATGGGGGAATGTCACAAGTTGTAGCATATGATTATGATGAGATATACTATGTGCTCTAATAAATGGCAAGCAAAATACTTTTAGAAAAACCTGGAAAGATTTACACTAACTGATACAAAGTGACGTGATCAGAACCAGGAGAACAGTATACACAGTAATAACAGTAATTTACAATGATCACCTGTGAACAACTTAGCTATTCTCAGCAATAAATGATTTAAGACACTTTTGAATGACTTATTGAGGAAAAATGCAATCCATCTCCAAAGAGAGAACTGGTGGAGTCTGAATGTAGATCAAAGCATGCTTTTTAAAACTTTATTTTTCTGGAATTTTTTGGGGGGATGTGTTTTCTTTCACAACATCACTAATATAGAACTATGTTTTACATGTCAGCACAGGTATAACCTATAAAACATTGCTCGCCTTCTCAATGAGGGACAAGGGAAGTGAGGAAGAGAATTTGGAATTCAAATTTTTTTAAAAGAATGTTAAAAATTAATTTTACATGTAATTGGAAAAAAATAAAATATTAAATAAACAGGTCAACTACAATCTACGTCTCCACTTCCTCTCCTGTTACTCAGTTCTTAACTGTCTATAGTCTGATTTTGGATGTCATCATTCAAATGAAATTGTTGCATCCAAACTCACTAATCTCTCAATTGTCAAGCACAATGACTTTTTAAAAATTCATCCTTCTTGACCTCTCTACAAGCCTCTGACAATGTACATCACCTTCTACTCCTTGACAGTCTTCTTCCTAGGTTTTTTGGACACTACTCTTTCCCAGTTCTCCTACCTATCAACTTTTCATCTCCTTTGCTGGAATCTTCATCTAGGTGCTTATCAAATACATTTATCTAGCCCCAACCTCTCTGCTGACCTCCAGCATCTCATCTTCAAACAGACATTTCAAAATAGATATCCCATAGACATCTTAAATCCAATATATCCAAAACTGAACTCATTATCTTTTTCCCAAGACCTTTCCCTCTTCCTAACTTCCCTATTACTGTTCATTACTCCCAGCCCCCAAAGATTAAAACCCAGGTTTCAATCTCTACTCTTCATTCTGATGCTCCTTATCCAATCTGTTGCCAAGGCTGCTGCCATCTTGGTACAAGTTCGTATCACTTCATACTTGGACTACTGAAATAATCTGCTTGTTCGTCTCCTAGCTACAAATCTCTCCTCACACCAGGTTCACCTTCCACTCAAGCTGCCAAAGCGATCTTCCTAAAGGAAAGAGCTAATAATGTCACCCATTTACTCAATAAATACCACTGGCTCCCTAGAACCTCCAGGGCTGAATATAAAATCAGGAGTATTCAAAGCTTTTCATAACCTACCCTTCCCCCTCAAGTTTCCAGTATTCTAACACAATACCCTACCACATACTGTACAATCCAATGATGCTGGCTTCTTGGCTGTTCTTTGAACAAGACAGGGCATCTCCTGCTTCAGGGCATTTTCACTAGCTGTTTCTTACACCTTCTTCCTTGCCATATCTGCCTCTTGGTTTCCCTGATTTCTTTCAAGTCTCAGCTAAAATTCTACCTCTTACAGGAAGTTTTTTCCATTCCCTTTTAATTCTATTGCCTGTCTTCTGTTCATCATCTCCAATTTATTTTATTAGAATTTGTTTATACATAAGCGCTTGCATGTTGTCTTACCCAACTGTGAGACTCCTTGAAAACAAAGACTGTCTTTTGCTTTTTGTAGTCTCTGCGCTTAATGCAGTGCCTGGCATTGCATGTAGTAGGTGCTTAATAAAAGTTTTTTGTTGTTGTTCAATCATTTCAGTCAGGTCTGAGTCTTTGAGACCCTATTTGAGATATTCTTGGCAAAGATTCTAGAGTGGTCTGCCATTTCCCTCTCCAGTTCATTTTATAGATGACAAAACAGGCAAATAAGGTTAAGTGACTTGCCCCAGAGTCATACAACTAGTAAGTGTCTGAGGCTTGATTTGAATTCAGGTCCTCCTGAATCCAGACCTAGCACTCTATCCACTGAGTCATCTAACTTTTCATTTGGCAGGACTGTGCAACCTCTATTCCTCTCTCTCTTAGCAACTGTGGGCCTTTGGAAGCCAGAGCAGCAGGGTGATCTCAGGGGTGTCAAGACAGCCTGAAAGTCATCAGGCAGGGAACCAAAGATGGTGTCAATATGCAGACCCACCTGCCACAATGTCGCCTTCCTTCACCAGGAACCAATGAGCCTGCGCTTGGATGAACTTTTCCTTCTTTTTTTAAAATTTATTTATTTAAATTTTCAACATTCATTTCCACAAAATTGTGGGTTCCAAATTTTCTCCCCATTTCTCCCCTCCCCCTCCCCCAAACACCACTCATTCTAATTACCCCTATCACCAATCTGCCCTCCCTTCTAACATTCCTCCCTTCCCTTATCCCCATCTTCTCTTTTGTCCTGTAGGGCAAGATATCTTTTTATAACCCATTACCTGTATTTTTCATTTCCTAGTTGTATGCAAGAACAATACTCAACAGTTGTTCCTAAAACTTTGAGTTCCAACTTCTCTTCCTCCCTCCCTCCCCACCCATCCCCATTGAGAAGGCAAGCAATTCAATATAGCCTATTATATGTGTAGTTTTGCAAATGACTTCAATAATAATCATGTTGTGTAAGACTAACTATATTTCCCTCCATCCTACCCTGCCCCACTTTTCTTCTGCTCTCTCTTTTGACCCTGTCCCTCCCCAAGAGTGCTGACTTCTAATTGCTCCCTCCTCCCATTGCCCTCC
>JAQQSK010009369.1:0-13114 GCA_028658325.1 Potorous gilbertii | reverse complement strand
TCAGTTCAGTAACTAGGAAGTAATATCAGAATTTTAAATTAATTGCTCCCCTTCCTCCTTCTTGGAATTAGGCTTCTCACTTGGCTTGGCTTCTCACTTTCTGGCCATGCATACTATTTTGACATTAACAATAGCCCATTCTTTAAAAGCATTAGACTTTTTTGTAATTCCTAATGAATAGAGTCATCTCTATGCCCCACCCCAAGGCTTCTTGTAGCATGGAGGTAATTCCACACTCTTGAGAACTATGACATTGGAGCAGGACTTCTGGGAGTTCTAACTAATCAGGAATGGGTAGAAGCAGAGAGCTTTCAATGTACTGTGGGTCAGTCATCTGAGGACTAGAACTATGCAAACATGGGAAGACTTGACCAGTAAGTGGTACAGTGCATGGCATGCTGGACTTGGAATCAGGAAGTCTTGAGTTCTTAGACAGTTGGTAGCTGTGTGTTGGGCAAGTCACTTAACTTCTATCTCAGTTTTCTCATTGGTAAAATGGGGTGATAATACCATCTACCTCATAGAGTTGCTGTGAGACATCTATAAATTTCTTTGCAAACTTAAAGTGCCGTGTGAATGCTAGCTGTTTTTAATGCACATTTCCAACCCTCATAGAAGAATGAGAGAATGGCCTTCTTGGAGTCTCACATTTTTCATTTTAGCCCACTTAGTAAATGATATAGATGCTAGCAATTAATATTTCTGTATGTATATATATATATATTTAATATTTTGTATATATGTATGTATATCTATGACCAGCTACAAAACTAGAACCCTGGGCCTGGAGTTAGGAAGACTCCTCTTCCTGAGTTCAAATGTGGTCTCAGATACTCACTAGCTGTGAGACCCTAGACAAGTCACTTAACCCTGTTTGCCTCAGTTTCCTCATCTGTAAAGTGAACTGAAAAAGAAAATGGCAAATCATTCTAGTATCTTTGCCAAGAAAGCCCCAAATGGTGTTACAGGGAATTGGACGTAACTGAAATGACTGAACAATGACATGTATATCTATACTTTTATAGATATAGATATATATGTTTATTTGCCACTGCAACTTATAAAACCATGTAATCAAATGTGGATGAGCTACAATCTGTATTAGTTGTAAGTTCATTGGATCATATATCTGGAGCAAGAAGAAAACTCATGGGTCATGTAGTCCAATCTTTTCATTTTACAGTTTTAGAAACTGAGGTTCAAAGTCACAAAGGTAATCAATGGTAGAGAGAGGATTTGAACTCAGGTCCTATCACTCTGATCTGAGTTCAGTGCACTTCTAATGCATAAGACAAACTCTCAGCAGTAAGAAGACTAACATTCAGGAAATCATTTGTGTTTTGAAGTATTAGAGCACATTAAAAAAGCTATTATCGACCCATCCATTTTCGAGATCCATGAAGTAAAGTGAAAAGAGAGCTAGAGTTGGAGACAGGGGAGTCTTGGGTTCAACCTTTATCTTTAATCCCCTCTAGCTGTGTGACTTGGACAAGTCACTTAAAATTTTTGTGCCTCAGTTTCCTCAAGTGTAAAATGCAGATAAAAATACTTAGACTTGCTAACTAGCAAAGCTGTTGTGAATCTTAAACTTTGCAAACAGGCAATCACTTGAACTGTGGTGACATGTTTCTTGATTTAATAATAAAAAATAATTCTTGCCCCACATGACTTAAAATGGTTGGACTTTTTTTGCTTTGCAAGGGGGAAGTTGAATTATTTTGTTTTGTCTTCTGAAGATGAGGAAAGGATGCTGTTAAATATTAATAATGCCATTAGGAAACCATCTAGGGAGATAAGAACATGTTCTGGCCACCCCACATTATTTTGCATTTGATAGATAATAAGAAAAGTCATTTTCCATTTTTGTCAGTTGATTTGTATTTAAAAATAGGGAGGTACAGCAAAGATGGTTTTATCCAGTCTATGGGGACATGTTACTCAGATCCTCTTCTATAGCCCCCAAGAAGAATACCTCCCTCTCTTTGGCTCTGACAGCAGTATCTGCTCAAATTTTAAAGATAAAAAAGGTTCAGTTTGACTCAGTACATTTTTTTAAGTACCTGCTATGCTCAATACAAGGTATTAGGTGCAGGGGTCAGGGAGCCAAGTTTAAATAGGATAGAGTCCCTTCATATATGGGATAATCTATTCTATCTTTAAGTTCTTTAAGAGAGTTCTTTAAGAGTTTTAAAGTGCTTTCTTCACAACTCCATGAGACTCGTACCACAAATATTACCTCCATTTTATAGAGGGGGAAACTGATCCTCAGAGAAGTGAACGATTGACCATCAGTCACTCAACCTAACTTCAAGTGCAGTACTTATTGTTCTCAGAGATATTCCAGCCAAATAGGGAGCTGAGAGTGATAGAGATCATTAGGATAATATCTAATTATAGTACTTGGTGACTCCAAGGGGACGTTCATTGTGGAAGAAATTGCCTTTGGCTACAAGAGAGATAAAGGACTAAGGGTCAAAAGGCCAGTATTTACCGATGGTAGGATTTGAACTCAGGTCTTTTTGATGCTGAGGTCAGTTTGACTCTTTAATAAGACCACCTACAAAACTAATTCATAGAATCATAGACTTGGAGTTGCAAGGGACTTTAGACACTTTTAATCCAATCTCCTCTTTTTACAGATATAGAAACTGAGGCTCAGAGATGAGGAAATGAATCACCTGAACCCAGGCTTTTATGAGAGCACTGTAGCACATTCCCTTCCATTCTTGCCCATTTTGTTTTTCTTGATCCAGATCAAAGTACACCTTTCTCTGAATAACCCCAGAACATAACAATACATTCTTCTTCTGACTCCCTACACTACCTACAGCTTGTCACTGTCCTGAACTGAGCTGTTTCAGTTACAAGCAATCTCTGCTTTTCCCTGCTACAAAATCTTCTAGCCTTTGTCTTCTGACATTGACTCAAAAATATCAACCATTTTTTTCTCCGCAAAGAAAATCTTCTTTTTCATCCCTTTCCCTCATATTTCCATCCACAAATAGCAGCTAGACACATCACTATGCATCAAAAGTCAGCCTTAAGGTAGCTTTTCTTTTGACTCATGCGTCATCTCCATCTGGTGGTCAACAGGAGAGACTTCAGATGAGAATTTTACCAAATTTTATGGAAGCTAAATGGGAACATTTCTAGAAATAAATTCAATTTAATTCAATGCAGTTCTATTCTATAAACATTTAATTTTCTTGCATGTAGGTCAAAAATAAAGACCACCTGTAGGTAATCTTGTCTCCTATAGATGATTATTTTTTTGTTTGTTTCTTTGAACTTGTGTTTCCATTGGCAAAGGAAAATGATTTTTGTTTAATCGTTAATAATGAACAAAATCTGCTTTACAACTTACTCTCTTTAAGAGTTTAGTGGGGACGTTGGGAGGTTTTGTGATTTTTCACATATGTGTCAGAAGCTAGACTTAGACACAGGTCCCCTTGATCGTAAAGGGCTATCTTGGTTTTGGAGTATTAAAGGAATAGTCAGTAAGGCAACGTGAGAAAGGACCAGTGGTGCTCTGGTAAAGGTTTAACAGTTGGTTCTCTGAGGAAAAAATTGTTAGCAAGATGCGCTTTTAATATTCATTATTGATACTCTCTCCACTTTTTTAAGGCCAGACAATCAACAAAATAATAGACCAACCTCAGATTTGTGATATTTGCAGATTTCCAAGGTGTAAATGATTACACTGAAAATTTAACATTGAGCAAGCCTCAGCTGGCTCCATCACAGTCCTGGAAATGATTAATAATTGTTTTCTCTGTGGTTATTTGTTTTCTAAGATTCTAAGATTAGGTTCTGAGGCAGATTTGCAGCATATGTGAGAATGGTAGTGGCTTTCACTAGTAGAAATAACTTCATATACTCAGAGAATCGTGTACTTGGAAGAGACTTCAGCAGCCATTTTGTTGCTGCTTTTCAGTCATTTCATTCAAATCTGACTTCCTCTGACCCCATTTGGGGCTTTCTTGGAAAGGATACTAGAGTGGTTTCCTTCTCCAGATAATTTTACAAGTGAGGAAATTGAGGTAAACAGTGTTCATTGTTTTAATTGGGTCCAGTCACTGGGGCCTCATTTGGAATTTTCCCGGCAAAGACACTAAAGTGGTTTACCATCGTCTTCTCCCGTTCATTTTACAGATGATAAAACTGAGGCAACAGAGTTAAATGACTTGTCCAGGGTTACCCAGTTGGTAAGTGTCAGAGGCTGGGTTTGAAGTCAAGAAGATGAATCTTCCCAATTCCAAGCCCAATGCTCTATCTACTGCTCAAGTACTTTATTTTATTTTTATTTTTTATTTGCTGATTCAGGTCCAGATTTAGGTAGTGTCTATCTAACTCTTGAAAATATAAGGCAGCAAATGGAGCATTTTGGTAGTGTTTACCTTGGATTTGGGAAGGTATCTGATATTAATAAAAAGAGCCCAAGACATCAAGGGCATTGGATTCCAGGACTAGATTCTAATTCTGGGCAGGCCACACTAACTTACTGTGTGACTTTGTCCACTTTTACCTCCTTGTACCTCTAATTCCTCATCCATATAAGAGATGTTTCTGCGACTAGGTCCCCCTATCCTCCCCAGAAGTGTACAGGTCATTCATGGTCCTAAACTGACTGCTAATTGGCACAGGAAATTTAACCTGTTTCATTTCTTGCTTAGGGAACATAGAGACCCCCAAATCCACACCTAAAGGCTCACCACATTGGTGTCAAACAATGCAAACATGCTGCTGGGTTAGTTTACTGCAGCTTAGAAACCCTGAGCTCAAGGGATCCAGCAGCCTCAGATTCCCTGGTAGCAGATACTACTGGACATTATCATCTTTTCATAAGATCATTAGGTCCAATTCAGCAGTCTGCGTGCAAAGCATTGATGGATAGCAAAAAAAAAAAAACAAACCCAACTTTAATTTAGTATTCTATTTTTCCCCAATTGCATGTAAAAACAATTTTCAAAGTTCATTTTTAAAATTGACTTCCAAATTTTCTCCCTTTCTTCCCACTACCCTCACTGAGAAGGCAAGCAATTTGATATAGGTTATACATGTGTAGTCATGCAAATCATATTGGTAGTAAACCTTTAAAATCCCTTGTAGGGCCATTATCCTATGATTCTCTCTGGTCTGATCTTGCCCCTGCTCATGGGCATGTATGTGCATCCAAATTGGGAGGCTGGTATGGCAGAAGTTTTACTTATGCATAAATATGTGTGAAGGATTGTGTTCAAGAAATTGCCAGGAGAAGCCTAGAGGAGACCCTGAGCTGGGATGGCATCCTCCACTAGGCTGGAACAGCCTCCTCCAGTCAGTCTGTGGCCATTCCCAGAGAGCCCACTAAGGAACCAAGGTCAAGTTTTACAATGCACTGACTTCAAAATCCAGTCTCAGAAGAAAAATCCAAGGTCACTGACTATATTTTTCAGGGTCAGGAAAAATAGAAAATATAGACCCCTTCATTCTCCAGCTGAAAAATAAAGCTATGTACAAATTGCTTTGTTACCTGATGCATTCTCCAGTCTCTTGCCCTTCTCCTCTCCCCCTGGAAAGGCAGTGTGGGAAGGGATGATACCAAGTCAAATCTAGAATTATATGACCTCCAGGGTTCAAGTCCAAGGCCATCCATTTACTGAGATTTTATATAAGCCCTTCAGCCTCGTTGGAACCTCAGTTTCCTCTCCAGTAAAATCCTGGCACCATTTGCTTGCTACCTGTTGTGATGAAAAGTGTTTCAGAAACTTTAGAGCCCGAGAACACTAAACAAGATTACTTGAGGGGAAAAACTCTTTCCTGCTTTCCACTGTTATTTTTGGCTTCCCTTTTATGCCCTTTCTGGGTCTGCAGCAACTTTTCAAAACAAAAACACTCAGTTAGAGGGAATAAAAGATAAGAAAAACATGTATTCGGGCTCTAAAACTGGCCCCTGGGCCTCTCACAGTGGAATCCACTTGGCTGCTATGTGAGAAGGCGATATTTCCCCTTGAGTGTTCAATGAGAAAAAACTGACCCAAGAAATGATTATTTTGAGAAAATGGCACCAGCTTCCAGGAAGCTGTGTCAGATCTTTGCTAAGTGCTTCCTGTGGGACCTGACTATCTGAAGAAAGATTGTGTTTTGGTTTTTTGTGGGGGAGGGGTTTACCATGGAACAAGTACTAAGTCAGGAGCTCTCCCAAAGGCAAAGTTCCCTGCACTAACCTGGTAGCCTGGTATAGTTGTTTATTGTTGTATACTCATTTTTCTATTGTGCTTGACTCTCAGTGACCTCATTTGGAGTTTTCTTGGCACAGATTCTGGAGTGGTTTGCCATTTCCTTCTCCAGCTCATTTTACAGATGAGAAAGCTGAGGCAAACAGTGTGAAGTGACTTGCCCAGGGTCACACAGCTAAATGTCTGAGCCCGGATTTGAGCTCAGGTCTTCCTGACTTCAAACCAGGAGCTCTGTCCATTGCACTACCTTCTCTGGGGTAGAGATCAAATCCAAATGCCTCTTAAGCTTTGCTATTGAGATTCAACTTCAGAAGGATAATGGCCTTTAATTTAAGCATAATTTGAAAGACAGGGAAGATAGCTCCAGAATCCAGGGGACCTGACCTGAAACTTTCTACTTATGGGACCTTGGACAAATCACTTTACTTCCCTGAGTCTCAATTTCAGTATCTGTAAAATTAGGATGTTGGATGACTGACATCTAAAATCCGTTCTAACTCTAAATGTATGATCCTATTTTTCTCTTTCCAGCCTCAGTTTCTTCTTTTTAAATTAATTTTAGCCCCATTTTCTTCTTAAGCTACAAAGACTTTAACTGCTGGCTTGATGATAGATTTTGATCTTAGAGGGTCAGCCAGTGACAAAAGTTATTGATGCTTCAATGAATCTAAGAGCTCATTCATGTGGATACTTCCTCCAATAGAAATCTCAACCCATCCACATCTTTATAATGTATGATGATTCTTTTGTCTTATAAATCCTACCTAGAATGTCTGCCCAATGCACCAGGAGGCTTCCTTGTCATATTTTAATATTCCTTGTGTCTCTATGAAGCTTAGATGCTCATTCTGAGGACATTGACGGTCATTCATTTCCTGGTGAATGATTAAAGATCATTCATCTTCTATCATGCTGTTTATTGTATACAAGTCACCAGCACAGCAACCAATTAAAGATATCACAATCTGGCTTGATCCTGATGGACAGCTTAGCCAACAAATCACCAGGAGGTGACTCTTCCTGTGTCCTCCCTTGATTCAAGATAAGAGGAAAGTTCCAGATGTGGGTTTTCTTCATCTTCATTTTTGTTATTGTGAACTTGACAAAGATACATTAACATTTCCTCCATATGAAAAAAAAATAGCTGGATATGAAACCATGAATTTCCACTACAATCACTTGACAAACATTTACTAAGTGTTCCCTGTATGCCAGGCATTGTGCTGGGAGTATAAATATAAGCAGAGACGATCCTTCCCTTAGTGAATTTACCTTCTAATGGAAAAGATAAAAGGAAGTTGAAAAGTTGAGAGATGGGGAGTACATATAGATTTTTCTCATTTATAAGTATATTTCAAATTTGACATGAGAGGAAGAGTGGGTAGAGAGATAGCTTCAAAGTCAAGAATGTTTGAACTCAAGGGCTGACCCTAAAACTGCCAATCATATAGTCAATAGATTGGTCAACAAATCAATCTATTAGGTGCCCACTATGTGCCAGGCATTAAAACAAAATTCTTGGGTTACAAAGAGAGTCAAAAACACATACTAGCCATGTGACACTGGGCAAATAACTTCATCTAGCAATACTCTAGGCAGTTCCTTAGGACAAAGATTTTGTAAACTGGAGTTTGTCAACTTTAAAAGAAAAAGTTTTGAAAATTGCATTTCAATATAATTGGTTTCCTTTGTAATTCTGTACATTTTATGTTTTACATTTGAAAACATTATTCAAAGAAAGGCTTTATCAGACTATCAAAGGGGTTCTTGACATAATCTCTAATACAGTAAGTTGCAGATAAGGTGCCAACTTACATTGGTGGATGGAATTTCCTGATCTAATAGTTCCTCATGCTAATGAAATCACAGGTCTAAGCCCTATCCCTTTTTCCTTCAAATTTAACCTGATGGTGGCAACTCCACCCTGCTTGGTATTGTCCCTGGAGTCTTCCTGGGATCTGTCTTAATGCATTTACTTTCCCTCAAAAATTATCTACAATTTTCTCAGTCTATTTCTTTTTTATACAGAGTTGCTTTGCATATTGTTAACTCCACTGTCCCATAAGCATCTTCAGGGGAAAGACTTTTTTTTTTGCCTTCCTTTGTATCCCCAGTGCTTAGAACATTACCTTAGAAGCATACTGTAGGTGCTTAATAAATGCTCATTGACTGAATTGACTTCTGAAGAAATATTGGAACAACAGTGAACACCCCCAGTCTTCAAATCTCGGAGGTACAGATAACCTCATCCAGTCTAATCAGCACTTGAACTAGAACCACCCATGAGAGGTCCTCCAGTCTCTGCTTGGTTTCCTATAAAGGGGAGTGGGGGCCACCTACTACCTCTTGTGGCAGCCCCATTCCATTTGGGAGAACTCTGGCTATTGGGGGTTCTATCTGCTATCAAGCCTCAGTTTGACTTATTTCAACATCTGCCCATTGTTTCTAGCTCTGATTTCTAGAACTGAACCTATTCTGAAGCTTGACTCCCCAAGCCTTCTTTTCTCTGGGTTAAATGTAGAGTTGGAAAGGATGTTACAGATCTTTGAATTCAACACCCTCATTTTCCAGATGAGAAAACTGAGTCCCTGTTGTTGAAGTGATTCACACAAGTAGGATGTGCCAAGGCTCTAGTTCCCTGGTTCCATAACACTGCTTCCTTGACCATGTGTACTTTTTAAAGATTGGACTATTCTCTCTCATTTTTTCTCTCTCATTCTAAATGACTTGATATATCTCAAAGAGTTTTCATGGCAATTGCTGCTCCATGTTGTTAAAGGTAACTGGCTATCTTACTTCTCTGCCTGCTTCTTAATTCTGTGTCTTCCCTCTGTTAATTATTTGTTTTTCATCGTGTGTGTGTGTATGTGTATGTGTGTATATACACATATATCTTGCTTTGTATATCTTTAAATATTGTCTCCCTCATTAAATTATGAGCTCCACAAGGGCAGGGACTGGCATCTGCCTCTTTTTGTATCCCCAGTATTTAGCCTGGAACATAGAAGGTACTTAATAAATGTTTATTGACTGACTGACTGACTGAGAACGAAAGGCAGTACAGCCTTAGTAAAAGTTCAATGGGTCAAGAATGAGAGGATATGAGCTCCTATCTTGGCCCTGCCTCTAGCAAGCTGATACAGGTCATTTTGAATTCCTCAGACTCGATTTCTCCTTGTCAAAACCAGAAGACTGGATTTGATTTTCTTTTAGGTCCCTTTTCATTCTTTTTTTTTTTTAAACAAGCGCTCCTACAGTGCAGGTTGGCACTTTTAATGTAGCTTTCAGTTTTTAAAGAGTTACCTGGGTCACTAAGAGGATCAGCAGCCTGTCCATTCACATAGGCAGGACTTGAACCCAGGTCATCCTGACTCCAATGTCAACTTGATATCAGCTCTGCTGTGCCCCTCCCACCCCATCTGAACATTCTGCCATGAGCGATGCAACTTCCACTGAGTATTCCAAACTCAGTTTCTCTCTCATTGGTTGTTGAAGTAACAATGAAGAGACTCCATCATATCTTTTCAAAAAGATAAAAGAGAGGAATTCAAGAATAAAATATGTGGATATATATATGTATGTATGTATATATGTATATACTAGGTGGTATGGGGGATAGAATGCTGAGGCTGAAGCTTGGCAAATCATTTAACCTCCTTCTGCCTCAGTTTCCTCAGCTGTAAAATGGGGATGATAATAGAACTTCCAGGGTTTTTGTGAGGATCAAATGAGATAGTACTTGTAAAGCACTTAGCTTAGGTCCTTGCACAAATTAAACACTATATAAATGTTAGATACTATTGTTACTACTAATACATATTCATACATGTGTATATACTGGAATAGTAGGAACAACTAATTATTGTTAGCAAGACTCATTGTCTGGGAACAAGCAAATCTGCTGGCCCCATTGACAGCCTCTGATACCCTCATAAAGCTTTGATAATAGCTATGCAATGCTAAGCAGGCACAGTCATTTCCTCCCATGTGAAGGCAATGCTGGGTCATGGCCAAAAGTCACTGAACTAAAGCACACACTTGGAAATAAAATTAACTTGGTTTCCTGTGGTTAAAAATTAATGACATTGTTGACCTGTGGAGGGAACTAAGAATAGAAATACTCAGAAAGAAAACAGAATTGTTTAGATCTAACATTTGACAAAAGTCCCCTGAGGATAGCTTCTCTTTCAGAGATATAGTCTAGAGAACGTGTTAACTGTCCACTTTTCTAGACTATATAAGCTAGCATGCGGTGAATGTATCTCCATTTGTTTGTCTCTTTCTGTCTCTATGTTTATCTCCCTCCCTTTTCCCTTTCTCTCTCTCTCTCTCTCTCTCTCTCTCTCTCTCTCTCTCTCTCTGTCTCTTTCTCTCTCTCTTTTGTTTTCCCTCTTCTTTATCCTCCCTCTTCTTCCCCATCCCCCATTATTTCTCTCTTTCCATCTCCATTTCCCTCCCTCTCCCATGCTGAGCAGTCCTATAGCTGTATCTTCCATATCACACAACCAATTCCAAAATTCTTAAGTGAGACCTTGAGAGTGTCCTTGTGTCGCCTCTTCTGATGTGAATTCTTGAAACAATCTTTTTGTCAAGCATCCATTTTGCATTTGAACAACATGGCCAGTCCATCAGAGTTATGCTTTCTGAAGTAGAGTGTGAATGCTTGGCATTTTAGTTCATATAAATACCTCAGTGTCTGATACCTTATCCTTCCATGTGATCTTCAGAATCTTTCTAAGACAATTCAGATGGAAGAAATTCAGTTTCCTGGCATGGTGCTGGTATACTGTCCAGGTTTCATAGGCATAACAACAATGAGGTTAACACAAAGACTCTGTAGACCTTCAGTTTGGTGGTCAGTCTAATATCTCTTCTCTCCCATACTTTCCTTCGGAGCCTCCCAAACCCTGAGTTAGCTCTGCAATGAGTATGTCAACCTTATTATCAATATGTACATCCCTGGAAAGTACACTACCAAGTGAACTTAGCCACAGTATTCAAAACTTCTCCATTTGTTGTAATGACTCCACATATGGATGATGTGGTGGTGGCTGTTGGAGCTCCTGTACTTTCTTGGTGTTGTTAGGCCAAAATTAGCATAGGCAGCAGAGAATTGATCCATACTTTGTTGTATCTCAGCTTCAGAGGCTGCACTGAGTGCACAGTCATCTGCAAACAGAAAATCATGCACCAGCATTCCCTCCTCATTTGTAAAATGAGCTAGAGAAGGAAATGGTAAACCACTCCAGTATCTTTGCCAAGAAAACTCCTAATGGGGATCAGGAAGAATCAGATGGGACTAAAGAACTACAATAAATAAAATACTGTGTTAATCAACTTATCAAGATGCAAAAATGATATGGAGAGTTGGAATGTCAAAAAAAGGGGCAGAGAAATAACTTGGAAATGATTGATTTTGTTATTAAAGTCATAGTTTATGGTTCTTTTAAGTGACAAAATATGATATAAGCATTATTTCATTTGATACAATCATATAAGATAGACCTGCCATTGTTATTCAATCTTTTGTTTGTTTGTTTTTCAGATAGAAAAGGAATTAAAATAACTTCCTGAAGAGCATACAGCTGTTTAGTGGTTGAACCCAGAACAGAGCTCAGGACTTCTGAATCTAAGGTTAATGTTCTTTTTTCTAAACATATTTTTTTCATTTTTATTGATGTTATGTATTTTTATCTAGCCTTCATTTCTGAATCTATCCTCCTTTCCTCCTTTATACAGCAAGTAATTTCTTATTAGTTTTTTTTTAAATGAAAGGGGGGAAAAGTCATTCAACAAAACTAAAAATTATATCTGCTAAGTCTGAAAGCATTTAAAATGTACCATATGCATAGTGTCCCACTTCTGTAAAGAAAGAAGTCATTAAATTATCTAATTTCTTTATTAGTAATAAATCTGATCACTTTAATCATACAACATTCAGTTTATTTTCATTTTTATTTCCATTCACATTGTTACATAAATTATTTATAATGTTTCCATCATTTTATTTACTTCAATTCTACTTACTGCATCAGTTAATATAACTCTTTTCATGTTTCTCCAAATCTTCATTGTCATCTCTTCTCATAGGGCAATAAGATTCCATTATTATAATATATTATAAATACACATAATATATTATTCATATATAAATAACAATATTCAGATAGTACAATTTGTTTAGCTTTTCCCCAAATGATAAATGTCTACTTTGTTTCCCATTCATTATTACCACAAACAGTGATACTAAGAATACTTTTGTGTAGTTAACACCATACTTTCTGTACTTATTCCCTTGAGGTATATTTGTGTAGCAGTGGAATTTCCAGGACAAAGAATTTGAAGATTATACTCACTTTCTTAGCATGTTATTATCCAGAGCTGTTGGACTACTTCATACCTCCACTAGCAATTTCTAATAGACTCTGGTTTTCCACAGCTGTTGAAACAATGACTCTTCCCATCTCTGGCATCCTTGCTAGTTTTCTAGATGTGAGGTAAAACTTCAGATCTATATTGATTTAGTTCCTTTTATTATTAATGACTTGGAACAGCTTTTCCTAGGGCTGTTAGTAGTTTGAAAGTATTCATTTGACATCAATTTTTTATAATGTTTCATCAATAATCCGTTAGGAAATGTTGTCTTATAGATTTATACTAGTTTGCTATATATCTTGCACATCAGGTCATTATCAAAAACCTTTTTAACATTCGTTTTTTTTTATTTTAAGTTCTAAATTTTCTCCTGCCTTCCCATCCATTGAGAAGGCAAGAGTGTGAAAGCCTATTTTCTATATGAAGCCCTGTAAAACATATTTCTATCAGGCATGTTGCAAAATTAAAGCAAGAAAAATAAAGGAAGTTTATGTTTCAATCTGCTCCCAGAGTTCATCACT
>JAQQSK010009368.1:0-13114 GCA_028658325.1 Potorous gilbertii | reverse complement strand
AAAGCTGTGGACACTGTACCATAAGCCTCAAAAGCTTTTTTGCAAATGCTTAAAAGGCCACTTTATCAAATGATATGTGTAAACAGTGCCTAGCACATAGTAGGCATTTAATAAATGCCAATTCTCTTTCCCTCCTTTCTTGCTTTATTCTACAATCAAGGTTGTTCTACACGAACTGAACACCAATACAGCAAGTTGCTATACAATTACTTGGGTTGCTTTTTTTTAACCATTATTTCTAGCAAATGAGGAAGAGGACACCAATTATTTACATTTGAGTACATGTTGCAGCAAAAGTCATCCTTAAATTATTTCTATTGTGAAGAGTACAAAACCCAACCCAATGATTTGCTATAATTTAAAAGTAGGGGAAGTTAGATATATTCCAAATTTACTTCTAAAGAAACCTGATTTTTTTGAAAAGGAGAAAATTCTGTTAAGTTATGCAGAGAGCTTACACAACAAACCAAAGCCACAATAACTGCTGGTATAAATATCTCCATTTCCCCTCTACTATGCCATTAGAAAATTAAATATATGGGTTTATATATAATATATATGTAGTTTCTTTCAGTGGTTAAGAGGGATTTTTAACTTTAGTGTGAAGATGTTAGGTTACCATCAAACTAGTAATCTTTAAAGCATAGTAATTTAGTTCAATTTAAATAAACCTTTATTTACTGAAACAAAGCAGCTGAAAATGAATACTTTAAAAAATATTGTCAAACAATTTTGGAGCAGTTTCCTTTCAGGGAAATCTAATTTTACCTCAAAATGATCTGCCTATTCACTAGAATTCTGGCAATACTAATTTGGAGTTCATACTAATCCAAGGGAGAGTGAAGATGGAAAAAAAAGAATCTTTATTTTTAAACAAACTAATAATCTCACTTTTTTTTGAGGAAAGATGAACTTCAGGCAGAAGTTCATGATGATGCTGGGCTCTTTACACTGTCAATGATATACGAACACCCTAGGAAGAATAAGAAATACATGAGGATGTTAGCATGAAACACGACTCACAATGTTCAAGATATATAATCTATTTCTTATAAAATGTTTAAATTAAATATTTCTCATTACGAGCTTCTGGGGACTGCCTGAACAAATAAAGGATTCTTTTCTCCTTTAAATAATAATAATTTCTCACAGTGATGAGAAATGTAAATATATGGCTTTATTCTCAGAAAGCGATAAAATAAAAAGATATAAGAATAAATTTAGGAAAACATAAAAAGAGGGTGAAAGGCCCATCATTTAAGCAAGAATGAAACAAAAGACCGAGACAATCCATGTGTTCAGAGTATATTAGTTAACTCAGGATAAAAGGTGAGAAAAACCCCTCAATGACACAACCATTATTATAAAAGACTGATGGTAAAACATAAAGAAAGGTGCTACAGTGTAATAAGATAGGTAGGAATATAATGGATTAAGAGAAGGGTGAATGGGGAAAATTAAGGGAAAACACATTACTGAAATAACAGATCATTCAAAATATCAATGTAAATATGTAATTATTCATTCTATTTTAACAGAACAACTTGGCTATTACAAATTAAGATAGAAAATAACATCAACAGGAAAAGAGACGACTGACTGATTTGCCTCTGATGTCACAGACCTAAAAACAAAGCCTAGAGACAATGAGCAGGGCCCATAGTTCTTTTCCTGGCTGTACTATTCAGTATTCAGATTTCAACATAAATGTCACCATTATTTGGCTAGTCAAACACAAAATGGAACTATGTAATGTTACTTGTCCATATTTCTAGGAAAAGTACTGTAATACTTCATTTAGCTGGCATCATGGAAAAGAAAATGTTTTATGTAAACTTTTTTCCAAGAAAACACATAATTCTTTAAAATGTTAAAATTAAACATAAATACATAACCATTTCTGAATACTATCTGTCCAAATGTAATCACCAATATGTCTCTTATCTCCTCTATTCTCATTGAGAAGTAACATAAAAAGGAGGCAATGTGGTAAAGGGGAAAGCAAGCTGATTTTAGAGGCAGAGATGATAAGTCCAAGGCTGAGCAATTCACCACCTGTGTGACTTGGTCAAGTTAAACTCACCAAGTCTCGATTTCTGTATCTGTAAAATAACCTCCAAAGTCTCTTCCAGCTTTAAATCTAAACATATTTAACTTTAAGCAATATTGAATAAACATACTGTCATAACATAAGAGATGAACTGAACTTATGTTTCCACAGAAAATATGTTAATATCTCTAACACCAGTGAAGCCCCTGGACCTAACAGCTTCTTTGTTCTCTGAGTAAATTCAGGATGAGACCCTTAACCCAAGACACTAACTTGAATAATGGGACTTTTTTTTAGTATTTTATGGACACACACTATGCTATAGTAAAGAAAACAGATATCTTGGGTCATAATTTCAACTGACACTTTGTCAGTTCTCTTATCTTATTGTATTTACCATCTATTCAATTAAGCTATCACCTAGTCTGTTCATCTCTTTAACAAAACTTTTAAGTCAACACCAGAAAGAATGTCTTTCTTCAATTAAGGGAATAAAAGAATTTATAACATGTCATTTTATAAAGAAAATGAGGAATGTGGCAGGAGTGTAGACCCAGATGGGGTTTGGTGAATCCTGGAATGCTGGCCAACAGGAGGCAGTTGGGAAATTCGATTTGAAAACAAGGTATGTAAACCTTACAGTTGTCTGAAACAAGCAGTATTCCATTAGCACCTACCCATTCATTCATTCAAGAATGAATGTAAAAACTGATTAAACCTTTAGTGGCTTCACAACAAATGAGGTCCTTTTTGGAGTAAGCATGTTTCTCACAATAACAATTTCTGTGTAAAAATGAATTTCTATGTACTGCATTTCTATCAATTGCTTGACTCATCTCACTTTATTCAAGAGTATGGTGAACATAATTTAACATTTACTTAATGCATCATGAGTATCAATTTATTAGGATAAGATTTGGATATTATTAATTTCAATCACCTCACTTAAGGTAGAGGAAACAGAGTCCTTTAGAAATTAAATGAGGGGCGGAGCCAAGATGGCAGAGTAGAAAGACACACATATGCTAGCTCTTACCCCACAGTCCATAAAATATCTATAAAGAACTCTCAATAAATTCTAGAGCAGCAGAAGCCACAGAACAACGGAGTGGAGGAGATTTCTATCTCAGAGAGACCTGAAAGACTGACGGGAAAGGTCTGTCGTGCATCCGAGCACAGCAGAACCCAGCCCTACCTCGGCCACGTGGCACCAAAAGGAGCAGAACCGGGCAGGCTTCAGGGACAGAATCTCCAGCAGCAGCACCTATCCCTCAACCCACAGGCACCAAAGGTCAGTGAGAGGGTCTTTTCAGCTGGCCAAGAAGGTAGAAGGGTGACCCCATAACTCAGGCCTCCTCAGGTGGCAGCAGTAGAGGCAGCAGCGGACAGGGATCCCAAAGCAGGCAGTAGCCCACATGGATTGTTGAAGGTCTCATGTAAACCCCCTGAGGGGAACTGACCCCTGGGTGGCTGTCCTGCCCCATCCTGAGCAGCTGATCTTAATCTCACACTGAATAGCAGCCCTGCCCCCTACCTAAAACCCCTGAGGCTTTGGAGCAGCTCATCTGAATCTCAGCCCCCAGTGCTGGCTTGGCGGAATTGGAGGCCAGGTGGTTATGGAGAGGAAACTCAGAAGTCAAGTAACTGGTTGGGAAAATGCCCAAAAAAGGGAAAAAAAAAAAATCAGACCACAGAAGGTTACTTTCTTGGGGAACAGGTATCTCTCCCCATCCTTTCAGATGAGGAAGAACAAGGCATACTGTCAGAGGAATTCAAGGCCTCTGCCTCCAGAGCCTCCAAAGGGAACTTAAACTAGGCTCAGGAAATAGAAGACCTTAAAAAAACAAGCTAGCAGCTTACTAAAGGAGAACCGAAAAAATGCTGAGGAAAATAACAGCTTTAAAAAGAGGCTCAATTGGAAAAAGAGGTCCAAAAAGCCAAAGAGAAGAAGAACGTTTTAAAAAGCAGAATTAGTCAAATGGAGGAGCTCACTGAACAAAATAATTTGTTGAAAGAGAGAATTGAGTTCAGGGAAATGAATGACTATGAGTTAAACCAAGCAGTTAGTAAATAAAAGCCAAAATTTGAAAAAATAGAAGATAATGTAAACATCTCATTGGAAAAACAACTGATCTGGAAAATAGATCCAGGAGAAACAATCTGAAAATTATGGGACTACCTGAAAGCCATGATCAAAAAATGAACCTAGACATTATCTTCCCTGATATTCTCAAGGAAAACTGCCCTGATGTTCTAGAATCAGAGGAAAAAATAAATATTGAAAGAATTCACCAATTATCCCCTGAAAGAGACCCAAACAGAGAAACTTCTAGGAATAGGCCAAATTTCAGAGTTCCCAGATCAAGGAGAAAATACTGCAAGCAGCTAGAAAGAAATAATTTGAGTACTGTGTAAATACAATCAGGATAACACAGGATCTGGCAGTTTCAACATTAAGGGACTGACTTGGAATGTGATATTTCAGAGGTCAAAGGAACTAGGATTGAAACCAAGAATCACCTACCCAGCAAATCTGAGTATAATACTTCAAGAGAATAAACGGTCACTCAATGATATAGAGGACTTTCATTCATTCATATTGAGGAAAAGACCAGATCTGTATAGAAAATCTGACTTCCCAAGACAAGAATCAAGAGAACCATGAAAAAGTAAACAGGAAAGAAAAATCATAAAAGACTTCTAAAGCTGAACTGTTTACATTACTACATGGAAAGAAAATATTTTTAACTCTTGAATCTTTTCTCAGTATTTGGGTAGATGGAGAGATTGTACATAAACAGAAATTAAATGAGCCACCCAAGGTCACAGAGATGAATACAAAAATTGAAATTCAAATGCAGGTTCCCCACATCAAATCTTGTACTCTTGACCATTATTTCCCCCAACCCACCCCCACCCATTATTTCTGGGTTCAAAAATGAAAAGTGGAGAGAAGGCATAAATATAATGGAAATTTTGTACTGATGAAAAAGTTATATTCAAAATGGAGATTAGTAAATTACTTCTTTGGAATCCAAAATCAATTTCCCAATAAAGACAGTGATCCAAAAAAAAGTAGTTAACTATCATAATTAATCCACTTTCACCCACTTGGCAAATAACAAAAATGAAATATTGTTTTGTACCTAAATGTTTAATAAATGTTTGCTGAATGACTGAAAAATTTACATGCTTCTTAAAAATTACAATGAGCTTTCATATAAATTATTTCATTTAATTCTCAAAAACACTAAGTGCTAAGAACAATTATCCTTATTGAAATAATAACAGTTAACACTTAAATAGCACTTAACTATGTGACAAACAGTGGTAAGAGTTGTTGTTAAGTATCACCTCATCTGACCCTCACTACAACCCAGTGAGGTGGATGATACTGTTATCCCCATTTTATAGAAGAGGAAATCGAAACAAACCGAAGGTAAGTGATTTGCCCAGGGTCACACAGGTATTAAGTGTCTGAGGTTGGATTTAAACTTGGGTCTTTCTGACTTCTGGCAGTAAAACTAAGGTTTAGAGAGGTTAAATGACTTACTTGCCAAAGGTCAGAAAAGTTAGTAGAAACCTCAAATCTACATTTTTAGATCCTTTGTGATATCATTTTCAAGTATGCCCTAATAACTACTTGAAAAGTTTGGGATGTTATCCAGTTATGTAATTTTAAAGGAAATCTTATAAAAAATAAATTAAATCAATTTTTCAATGACAACTCTTTTGGAAAAGTATACAAATTTCTTTAATTCCAATCTTTTTGCTGGGAAGAAGTGATTCGAGTTTCATTAAAATCAAACTTACTTCAATAAACAGTATCTCAAGGATATGGAATTTTGTCAGTGTTAGTACTCCCTCCTTCATTGATGAAAATCTTAACTTCTCCATAACTTAATAAATGATCTTCAAAAAAAATCATCACACTGCATTCCACCTGGTGATGAACCTCTCTGAATTCTGCAAGGTTAGTTCTCCAGGCAATAACTGAGCCTAAATTTAGTCTTTCCAGTCAGTTAACCAGAATTTATTAAGCAAAAACTATGTAGCCCTAGGTACTGTGTTAAGCAGAGGAGATGCAAAGAAAGGCAAAACCCAAACGGAAACCCAAACCCAAAACAAAACAGTTTAGTCCCTATTTTAAAGGATCTCAGTCCAATGGGGAAGACAAAATAACACCAACCACCAAGTAACAATAAGAAACAGAATAAATTGAGGGAAGGGAGAGATAGCAGAGGGGAAGAACTAAGATTAAGGAGGACTAAGGAGGGTTTCTTTGTAAGGAAGGACTTTAACGGAGACTTGAAGTCAATAAAGTCAGAAGGCCAAGATGAAGAGAAAGTTCTAGACATGAGTGACAACCACTGAAACCATTTCAGACTTTCCAAAACTTTTAATTTGGAGAAACAGTTTTCTAGAATTAAAGAACATTTAATTAGCAGAATGAGAAATTAGGTAGTCAGCTGAATGTATTAGAAATAAAATAACCTGTGAATATTATCTTTGGCACTGAAAAGAAAACTAGTGCATTCACGCACACACACAGAAATACCATCACCCAATTACTTCTATGAGGCAAATATGCTGTTAAATTTTTAACCAAGAAGCCCTTAAAAAAGAGAATTATAGGCTATTTGCCCTAAATTATTGGAGGTATATTCAATATTTGTGAATGGGTCAGATTAATACAGATGCAAAAATGCCAAACAAAAAATTAAACAACAGAATACAAACTACAGTTATTATGGTTTATACCAGACATTGAAGGCTGGTTTTAAGATCAGAAAAACTAACAATATTTCACTGTTTCCTTTTATCTACAATTTCATCAGTAAACAGAGTTCTGCAAAATACTATCTTAAGGAGCTGGCTAAACGATGAAAGGATAAAATTTGTCAAGGATCACAAAACCAATGTGTCAGAGGGCAAGATTTTAATCTTAATCTAAATCTACGGCTAGCTCTCCTATTAACCTTGCCACTCTTTAATAAAACACATCAAAAAATGTTTGAAAAAAAAACTGTCAATAGATGCAGAAAAAATTCTGCTAAAGGTCAAATCCATTATTAATGAATCCATTCATTAATAATAAAAATACAAAGGAAAGGAAAATAAGTACAGAGATTTTCCTCTGCGCAATTAGAATTTTTTACTTTATTATACCAAGAGACAATGAAAAAGCATTAAAAGCATTCCAAATAAAAATAAGCACAAAGTAAAGATGCTTCCTCTCTCTGCTTTTTATTTGACATCATCCTGGAAATTCTTGTAATTACAATAGAAGAAGAAAAAGATATTGGGGAGATTAACAACAGAACAAAAGTAGTCAAAACATCAGAAAATAGTACTTGAAGATGAAAATAATTTAGGAAATCTGACTGCCTCAACCAAATAATTAAAGGAGACAATGAATTCAATACAATATCAGTACACAAACTAATCCACTAAAATGTATTTTTATTTAAAGATCAAGAAAAATGTAACAAAAAAATGAACAATGTTTTATCAGAAACTATGAAATATCTGAGTAAATTAGTTTACCTAAGAATGGAAAGGATTTATAACAGACAAATATAAAATCACAATGACCAAAATAATGGAGGACCTAAATAATTGGACAGATTTATTTCATGGATGAGTCAGATTCGTAATAAAAAAAAACAATGGTCTTCATATTCATTTAAATAATAACAAATGTAAAGCACTTTGAAAATCTTAAAACACTAAGTTAGATATTTTAACTTTTTAAAAACATCTTGTTTTACATCACCATCATTTCCCCAGTATCTCATCCACTCCCTTTTCCTCCAGAGGAGCCATCCCATATAACAAATAGTATTTTTAAAAACAAAAAGAAAAAGAACGTGCATAAATGATCAATACACTTAGAAAAGTCTGAAAGTCTGTTCAACGTTCAACATTTGTGGCCTTCTCAAGCCCCTACAGGGGATAGGCGGAAGAACCTTATCTATTCTGTCCACATTCACTTTTGCTTTATTTTCGTGGCTTAGTCTTTTCATTTACATTGCTGTAGTAACTGTAGTGCATTGTTTTCTTGGGTCTGCTTACTTTACTTGGCTTCAGTTCATATAGATCTTTCCATGTTTCTCTGAATTAATGACATTCATCATTTCTTATAGCATAGTAGTCTATGATATTCACGTGAACTTGACTTAATTTGTTTAGACATTCCTCAACCCATTTTGTTTCCAATTCAATGCTAAAATGAAAGTACTGCTATAATATTTTGGTGGGAAAAGGGACTGTCTTATCAATGGCCTCCTTAGACCTAGTAATGGACTCTCTGGGTCAAAAGGTATGGATATTTCAGTCCCTTTATTTCCATAATTCCAAATTGTTTTCCAAAATGGTTCCATGTATTGATTCACAGTTCTATAAACAATGCAGTAGTGAGCTTGTCTTCTCACAACCCCTGTAATATGCACTCTTTTGTCATCTTTGCCAATTTGTAGGATGTGAAGAGAGAGGTGTTTTGATTTGCCCTTCACTTATTTTTAGTGATTTGGAACACCTTTTCATGTGATTGTTAACAGTCTGCAATTATTTTGAGAACTGTTTGTTCATATCCCTTAATCACTGGGACATCGTGTGCATGTATGTGTGCACATGTGTGCTTTATACATCTCCATATCATAGGTATACTGATTTTGTCTAGAAGTTTTTCTGTTTCACATAATCCAAGTTAATTATTTTAGCTTTTGAAACTGCCTCTCTCTCTTGTTTGGTTAAAAACAACTTCTTAAAATTTTGCCAAAAGTTATTTCACTGAATTGGAAATAATAAAATTCATTTAGAAAAACAATCAATCAAGAATATCAAAGGAACTAATGAAAAAAAATATAAAAGAAGGAAGTTTAGCAGAACCAGATCTTCTAGTACATTATAGGGCAATAATTATCAAAACTATCTACTACTGGCTAAGAAATAGCAAAGTAGGTCAGTGGAACATAGGATACATATAATTTACAGCAGCAAATGATTATGGTAACTTTGTGTTTGACAAGTGCAAATACTTCAATTTTAGGGATAAGATTTCATCATCTGATAAAAATTGTTAGAAAAGGTGTTAAGTAGTCTGGCAGAAATTGGACCCAGACCAATATCACACACCATTTCCCACAAAATGGATACATGACCTAGATATAAAGAGGTATACAAGGAAGTCTGGAGGAGGTGAACAATTTATGAATAAATAAGAGAGAGAAAACAGCATGAGGTTAAAATGGATAATTAACTCAAGTTTTGTACAAATAAAACAAATGTCAAAATCAGAAGGAAAGCAGAAAATTGAGGGAAAATTTTTTTTATAGACAGTTTCTTAGACAAAGGTCTCATATCTCAAATATATAAAGAACTTTATCAAATCTGTAAGAATACAAGCCATTCTCCAATTGATAAAATGTTCAAAGGATATGAACAGGCAGTATTACAATGAAAAAAATCAAAACAATTTATAGTCATGTGAAAAAATGCTCTAAATCATGATTAGGGAAATGTAAATTAAAATAACTTTGAAATATCACTTTATACCTATCAAAATGGCTAAAATAACTAAAGAGGAAAATGATAAACAATGGAAGTACTGTGGAAAAATTGGAGCACTAATTTTTCCAATTTTCACAGCTGGTAGAACTGTGACCCAGCAATATCACTCGAGGTCTGTTTCCAAAGATGATTAGGGAAAAAGGAAATGAACCTAAATGTTCTAAAATATTTCTATCAGTTCTCTTTGTGGAGGTAAAGAACTGGAAATTTGGGGGATACCTGTTAATTGGAGAATGGCTGAACAAACTGTGGTATATGACTGTGATGGAATAATACTGTGCTATAAGAAATAATGAGCCTGATGAGCTTAGAAAAATACGGACAGACTTGCATGAAGAGCAAAATGAGCAGAACCATGAAAACACTGTATACAGTAACAGCAATACTGTTTTGAATAAGTCATTTTGTCTATTATAAATACCCAAATTAATTATAAAGGGCCATGAAGGAATATGTTATTTACATATCTGCACCAAGTCAAAGAAATTATTAGTAATATTAAGTATAGAATGATTTTACATGTATACGTGTATACACACACACACACACACACATACATGTTTGCATCTAATGGTAACCACCTGAGGAGGAAGAAAGAAAGATAACTTCATAATATATTTAAAAAGAATAGCAAGTTTTACATAATATATTTGCAGTTTTGTGTACAATCATCTTTTTTTCTACTCTGTTACAGAAATACTTGCTCTATTTCTTAAGTTTAGAATAAAAAATTTTAAATAAAAAATTTTAAACAGAACTTCCAATCCACAGCTATGAAAGGTATATGATCACCTTCTAAATTTTTAAAAGTAGTATGATACTTAATACTGAGGTCACATCCATCTAGAATGTTGTATAGAACATGCTATAAGGTGTTGGTCTATACCTTATTTTTACCATACTGCTTTCCTATTTTCCCAGAAATTTTTATCAGAATTTTTTCCTAAGGAATACATAGTTTCCAGTTTATCTTTTTTCTTGTTGTTGTTATAATATATGGTACCAATTTTAATTCTCAGTTTCTTTACAAAAGACTAAACTATAAGATTTAAATTAAAAAAGAGGGCAAGAATGAAGAGAAAAACTGACTGATGAAGGCAAAAGTGGCTATAATCAAAACTATCTGATTCAGGGGGAAAAAGAAAAACAGATTAATGGAGCAGAATAAATTTATCAGACATTCAACTGCATGTGTGCAAAAAAGACCAAAATTTGGTAAACCTACAGAAAATAAAAACTGAAAAAATATTATTTAATCAATGTAAATGAGAACATTTCTTGATAATCTAGTCAGAAAAGGATGTAAACCCACACTTTATATAGAGTCATTTATACAGTCTGATGAGATAAACCTTTTGACATTTAAAATATAGAAGGAACTGCTGAAAAGTCAGTGTTCATTCTGAGTCTAGAAAGTATAAATGGTCAAAGGATGTAAACAGAATTTTCAAAAGGAGAAACAGATTAACCACTTGAAAAAAAAACTTTTTCCATTAATCACTTGAAAAATGCTAATAATCAGAAATACAAATAAAAGCTATGGGGTATTTACTACCTTATGCCCGTCAAACTGACAAAAATAATTAAAAGCAACGAAACTCAATATTGGGAGTATTGTGGGGAAAATAGACATACTCTATCACTGCTTTATAGACCTGCAAACTTATATTATAAAACCTTCTTGTTGAATAACAAATGGAATGTGATAAAAATTACCCAAAAAATCATGTTGTACCCATTACTTCCACCACTGTACCTATAACCTGAAAGAATCATTTAAAAATAAATCCACTCAGAGACTGAGATCTTTACAAAATAATGTAAAACAAATTGAGTAGAATTAGAACAGAATATATACTAAGACCACATCACAAGAAAAAAGAATAAAAGCTACAGATAAAGATCCTATTGAAGTCTTAGAGTGACTGAAAAAAATTATTCTAATTTATTCAATGAAATGAAATTTAAATGAAAATAGTAACTCCTTTAACTGGTTGAGTTGGTGTTCAACATTAAACTGTTAATGAAAATTTTATAATATTTTCAAATGTATACTTAATCTACTCAAAGATCTATCTCTATCTATTTATCTATCTCCTTCAAAAAAAAGAGGCCTAAAAACTAAAGATTAAATAATCCAGTAGTGACAGAAAACAACCTGTTATTTCAAAGAAAATTTCTGGGGAGAAATTTGCTGAATACTTAGATTTTTTAAAAAACTCATTTATGTATTACTTTATGAACTGCTCTCCTTTACAGCAATCATGTGAGATAATGCAGAATCTTAAGAGTTAGAAGAACATCACAACCCAAATAGTTCAACCCATACTTTAGTAATCTCAACAGGATCTCAACAAGTGGTCATTTAACCTGCTGCAAGACCTCAACTAATGAATGGGGCACTTACAACTTTTTCAGACATTCACTCTACTTTTGAATATCTCTCTTTGGAAATTGCATTACTTCTGGTTTTTTTCACCATCCTGGTCCCGATTCACTGCATATTCTCCAGTGTGATAATAAGCAGCATATTTATTACTATTTTCACTTTACAAATGGCTTAAGGGGCTTGTCTAAGAATACATAAATAGATAACAAGTCTGGGATTCAACCTCAAGTCTTTGACTCCAACTCCAATGCTCTTTCAATTAAATCATGCTGGCACTTGGCTAGTCAATAGCAGCATTAGGATGGCATTTAAATACCTTACTTTGATAGGCCAAAAATAAAGTGAAGTCAAAGGGTCCACCCTGTATAGAAGCTCAAGGTGGTAAAATGTTTATGAGCAAGCTTTAGCCCCAGAGAAGATATGTGAGTATCAATAAACCTTCCTCCCTCTGCAAGGGAGTGTAGCTAGGGACACATACTACTATTACATATAATTTCTGACTTATTTGGTATTCAGTTTTGCTGAACTATTCCTTTGTTTAAAGGGATATGAGGTATGAGAAGTCATACTGCTAAAAATAGCTGGTGTAAAAACAAAAGTTGTTAATAAAATTTAAAAGTAAATTTCCATGAGGTATTGCATATAGATATTTGTTTTTCATTCACATTGTTACAATGATTACTGATTACAAATTTTGCTACAAAGGCACTGGAAAATAAAATCTGTGGATCCAATAATCATCATTTAAGACACTACAATGTTACACCTCAAAATGTAAATCTAACTGCAGCCATAAACACCACTAGTATTCTCTTTATACATTACCATTTTTAATCAACTTATTAAACTTTAAAATTGATCAAGATTTATATGTTACCTTAATGGCTTTCAAAGGAATATACTTTTAGGTGCAGGATACTTAGGTTTTTATTTGGAAGTATTTGTTGTATCAAGACAAAAGTAGGCGGAGCCAAGATGGCCGAGTAGAAAGACTCACCTATGCTAGGTCCGAACCCACAGCCCATAGATTTCCTGTAGAAAGAACTCCTGACAAATTCTGGAACAGTGGAAGCTGCACAGCAACACAGTGAAGGAGATTTCTG
>JAQQSK010009367.1:0-13114 GCA_028658325.1 Potorous gilbertii | reverse complement strand
CTTGGGGTCTGAGTTTCAAATGCTGCTCCCCAGCCTCAGGGCTTTTGGCGGCAGGCCTGGCTGCTATTCAATGTGAGCTTAAGTTCTGATGCTCAGGTGGGGGCAGGGCCACCTCCCAGGCTCAGTTCCTTCAGGGGGTTTATGCAGAGATCTTCAGTAATGGAGCTCCTGCCAAACTCCTGCCTGATCCAGGAGCCTCTGGCTGCCTGCTACCTCTGCCAGTGCCTCCCGAGGGGCCCTGAGTTATGAAGACACCCTGCTCCCCTCTCAGCCAGCCCAGAATGCTCTCTCACTGACCTGTGTGCTTTTGAGTGGAGGGACCTTCGTGGCCACTGGAGATTCCATCCCTGAAGCCTGCTGCTCTTGGTGCCATGTGGCCAGGGCAGGTCTGGGCTCGACTCCCGTCCAGTGTGTGACGGACCTTTGGGATCGGTTTTTCAGGGCTCTCTGGAATGGAAATCTCCTTCACTCCGTTGCTGCGTGGCTTCCTCCGTTGCTGTGTGGCTTCCACTGTTCCAGAATTTGTTGGGAGTTCTTTTTACAGGAAATCCATGGGCTGTGGGTTCAGAGCTAGCATATGTGAATCTTTCTACTCTGCCATCTTGGCCCCTCCCCCAGTAAAATGTTTTTAAATGCATAAAATATATAGGAATACAAATGAAACAAATGATATTGAAACACAATGATCAAAATATTAAAAAATCACGTTCACATATTCCAGGTTATAAACCCCTGAGAGGAAAAGAGGGAAAGAGAGTCAGAAATGAAAAGAACGACTGATGAATTCATAAATACAATTGAACACCAAAGGAAATTTAACAAGTACTATATTCTGCCTTATCTAATTTACTCATGGTTCCTATATTGAAAGGTATGATATCTGGGGACTATTTTCCTTAGATTGGTGCATCTATGAGGACATCTGGTCCTTTTTGTCCTCCAAGTATAAAATAAGGTTAGCACTGACCTTCTCTGGTCTCTGAGATGTGACATGCTTTTCTGTTTCTGAGAAATAGAACTAAGCTGAAACCTAGTGTGGTAATGAAGCAGATTGCCATATACCTCCTTATATTCTCTCTATATGTGTATGTATATTTTCCTTGAAAATCTAAATTGTACCAGAATACCATACACGAAGCAATTGAATGAACTGAGACTGTTTAGCCTGGAATAGAAAAGAAATTTGGATACTACCAATAAAGCACTGCAGATATATCAAAAGAATGGAGAGTTGTGTTTCTATTCCTTGAAATCCTGGATTGGACAGCTGGATCTAACATTATGAACAGAATTTTGGGAAACAAACTCAGCAGCCTTAGCATTTCAAATAATCTCCTACAGTAAAGAATATATATACTGTTAACAATACCAATTTCAGATGGGAAGAGCTCCAATCTTTTGTTTCTTGTATAATCATAGCTCAGACTGACATTATGAAATTTGTAGTTTTTACAGCCTTACCAGAGTGAGCCTGAGACTGGCTTGTCTATTCAGTTTTGTTTTTTTACTAATTATAGAAGATTGAGCTGCCTGTCCCATTATGTTTCTTTACCCATTATAGATGAATGACCAATGATCCTGAGATGAATCTTTCAGCCTGGGAGTCAACCTTGTAAGAGTCAGGAATCTGAGACCCTTTGTTTCTCTACTGGAGCAAGAGGAGTATTCTACCATTCCAGTGCTTGTTGGATAATATGACCTTGTATGGCCATTCAGGGTTGCTATCATGGAACTACTTAATATATAGTTTTGCCTCTTAAGTATAAAACTAAGTTGATACCAAGGGTGATAGTACAATAGCTTAACATGTTTCCCTGTTGGTCCTTTTGGTAGGGTGTGTGTATACCATTAATGGTTTGTTATGATTAAGCCACTGTAGTTAAATGAATAGAGTGTAGGACTATGTTACTTTTCCTTGAAAATCTAAGTTGTACTAGTATACCATACAGGAAGCAATTAAATGAACTGAGATTGTATAGCATGGACTAGAAAAGGTTTGTAGAGAAGGGGAACATAATAGCTGTCTTCAAGTATTTGAAGAATGTAGAAAAGGGTTTAAATTCCTTTTTCTCACCTACAGAGGGTACCCTAGGAACAATGAACAGAAGTTGCAAAAAGATAAATTTTGGCTTAGTTTTAGGAGAGTAGCAGTTTGCCTGTACTTTGAAGAATATAGGACAAAATTGCTGTCTCTATCCCACCTTCTCTAGTCTTGCTAAGTGAAGCTCCAAAATAGTAAGACCCTGCTGTTAAAGAACGAATTGTCTTATTTGACTCTTATGCTTGTATCTCCTTTTTATGACTGTTGTTCAGACCCATATCTTTTTGGGGAGGGATGAAAAGGGGGTTTGAAATAAAAATTTTTAGAAATTGGAAGAAATAAAAAAGAATGAATTGTTTTGACCATGTGTATTCTAGACGTACACGGGTGCTGGATGAATTTGAGAGAGGGGTGTGAATATGGTATTAGAAACTGAATTCCAAGGACAGGCATCAGGAAAAAAATATTTTTTTCCCCAGGGATCCAGGGATTTCCCCAGGTCGCAGGAAATTTAATCCTTGCCCCTCCACCCATTTCTTTGGTCTTTTCCACCTGGTTATACAGATTCTGTGCACCAGGGACAGAACTAAAAATGTATGACATCTTATTTTTTATGATATTCCCATCATTTTATGAAGAACATTAGCAACATATTTGTTAAAAGCCTAAATACAGAGGTTCTAGAGACTGACTGAGAAGAGTTACATGAGTTATGGTAGAATGAAGCTGGAATTTCCCAGAGAAGCTTGTGTTGGCAAGAAGGCAAACACCAGAGTCCTGGCATGTCTAGATCCAGCAAAAAACTCCACAGAGTCAGAACTGATTGGGGCCAACTCCAGTGTACTTAAAGTAGCAGAATAGCCAAAAGGGTAGATGGGAAGCAACATGCTCCAGGCAAATTGAACCACCACCATTACCTTGACCACCATCTCCTCTTAGATTCTGAGGCAAACAGTTCAGGACTCTGGACCCAATTGCCTTAGGTCCTCCAAAGTGCCAAAGCTGCTTCCAGCCTAGCTCCAATAGCCATTATTGGGGAAAGGGACTAGTTTGGAAAAGGAATGTACCTTCCTGTAATAGTGAGGACCCCAACATACATAGGAGTGCCTGCTGTACAGGTTCTTAGACCTGTTTTTCTAAAAGGAAAGCAACTTATCAGGGGTCAACAATCACTTTAATCAAGCACATATGTCATTCACTTAGTTCAGAGGAAAAAGTCAGCACCCTGAACTTCAGAGAAAATAAAAACAGAGAAACAAAGATCAGTCAACAGATAGGGCTTTCAGATGCCTGACCATAAGCAATACATACATCACAGATCAACAGATAGGTCCAACTGTCTGACCATATATACATAGTAACCAGAGAAAGAAGCACCAAAATCTGGATTTTCAAAGTCCAGGGGCTCCTTAATGGCAACGCAGTCTCCTCTGGCCAAACAAACACTTCCAATGAGTAAGTCCCAAAGTAAAACCTCACTTCAGAGTATTTATACACTTTTAAGAGCCAGAGGGCATCACAACCTTTGAGAACCAGCGCCTTGTTAGAAATTAACACAAGCTGTGAGCCTTCTAACAAAACAAAAATCTCACTCATCAAGCTTCTCTTAATAGGCAGGCCCATTAATGGGTGGAGAAGATCTTTAACTCTCATTAGCAGTAAAATGCTGACCAACTGCTACCAATGGGCAGATAGGCACAAGTACCCTGGTATTGGCAGCCCCCTCCAGACTACCAGTCCTACTTCTAGCACAGTCATCATTTAGGAGGCAATTCCTGGGGTCAGTTATTGCCACCAATTACCAACCAGCTTCTATTCATAGGGCAAGGAAACCCGCCTAAATGAAGGAGCAAGGTACTGTTAGAGAGAGAAAGGAGTCAGCATGTATCTGGCAGTTCCAGCTACCACCTAACACCATCTCTCCTCTGTCCCTGATGGAGACAGCTCAGGACTCTTGACATCATTGTTTCAAGTCCAATATGAAATAGTTCAACATCAGAAACTGATATGGTTTTATCAGTGAAAGTGACATTAAAGAAGAGGTTTTACTGTGTGCTTTGCCACTAAACCATCTGACTTGCAACTGAAATCTTCCCCCATTATTAGAATGTGATCTCTTTGAGAGTAGGGACTATCTTACTTTTCTATTTGTATCCCCTTTTCACACAGTAAGTGCTTAATAAATGCTTCTTTCATTTATTCAAACTGTTCAAAGTACTGGCAAAATATTGTTTAGAGTACTGGCAAATAGCAGTCTGGGATTCAATACTCAGGTAGCCTGACAATTCCTACTATCCTATGTTAAAGTTGACAAGAAGATTGAGAATAGTGGTAGTAACAGAGCTTCAAAGAAACCTTCCAACTTAAGGATAGAGTCAGATAAATTTAATAATCATGAGTCTCTGTTACCTGAGGAATTTAAAGACTTTTTCAGGAGAAACTCGGCATGGGAGTTGGCATGTTCTCAATAACTGAATAGGATGTGGGATATGTTTGAGGAACAATGTACACTATCTATCATAACTCCTTCCTCTTGAGTATAGTCTCAGAAAATGGATCTCTCAGAAATAAAGGACCTCAGGAATCACTTCAGAAAGTGCTAATTAATAAAATCATCACTGATATGTTCCATCATGGATATAGCCTGAGAATCATGAATTATCCAAGATGTCTATATTAGAGGTGGAGGAAGACATCTGATGATGTGAAATGAGGAGGAGGGGAGAAGGGGGACTTTTCTGTGAATGGCCTCAACTTTTTCAGTGAAATATGAGGCAAGGGTCTCAGCTCAAGAGGGTAGGTGAGTGGGTGATGTGGAAGATTTGAAAGGGGAAAAAAGATTTAGACAAACTGCTATGGGGAATAGGATAATAAATCTATTAGGGAGGTGTAAAAGGATTGTCTTGATGCAGCTAATGTCTAGCTGAAATTTGTAAGGGACCTAGTCAGCAATTTTCATAATTTTTCTTTTTCTTTTTTCCCCACTTAATATTTTACTTTTTCTAATTACATGTAAAAATAGTTATCAACATTCATTTTTATAAGATTTTGAATTCCAAATTTTTTCTCCCTCCTTCCCCTCCTCCCTCTCTCTTCCCCCAAGATGGCTAGCAACCTGATATAGGCTATACATATAGAATTGTATTCAACATATTTCCACACTAGTCATGTTGTGAAAGAAAAATCAGAATAAAACAGGAAAACCATGAGAAAGAAAAAAAAGATGATGTTTCCAATTTGTATTCAGATTTCATAATTATTTCTTTGGAGGTGGATAGCATTTTCCATCATGAGTCTTAAAATTGTTTTAGATCATTGTATTATAGGGCAGCTAGGTGGTGCAGTGGATAGAGCACCAGTGCAGGAGTCAGGAGGACCTGAGTTCAAATCTCACCTCAGACACTTGACACTGAGACCTTGGGCAAGTCACTTAACCCCAATTGCCTTATCCTTGGTCATCTCCAGTCATCCTGATGAATATCTGGTCACTGGATTTAGATGGCTCTGGAGGAGAAGTAAGGTTGGTGACTTGCACAGCCCTCCTTCACTCAAAACAAAGTCAAGTGCAATTCATGTCACTATTTCTCTGATGACATGGGCTTCTTTAGCAACGAAGGACGAACACACAGATCATTGTATTGCTGAGAAGAACTAAGTATATCAAAGCTGGTCATTGCACAATGTTGCTATTACTGTGAATAATATTCTCCTGGTTCCACTTACTTCATTCAGCATCAGGTTATGTAAGTTTTTCTGTTTTTCAGAAATCTGCCTTCTCATCATTTCTTATAGCACAATAGTATTTTGATACATTGACATACCAGAATTTGTTCAGCCATTCTCTGATTGATGGACATTCCCTTAGTTTCAAATTCTTTGCCACCACAAAAAGAGCTGCTACAAATATTTTTGTACATGTGGATCCTTTCCCCCTTTTTATGATCTCTTTGGGACACAGACCTAGTAGTGGTATTGCTGGATCAAAGGCTATGAAGTTTTATAGCTCTTTGAGCATAGTTCCAAATTGCTTTCCAGAATGATTCGATCAGTTCATAATGCCACCAACAGTGCATTAGTATTCCAGTTTTCCAACATTTTCTCCAACATTTATCATTTTCCTTTTCTGTCATATTAGCTAATCTGATAGGTGTGAGGTAATGATGATTTTTCTCTAGATTTGTTAAGCAACATGAATAGGATTGAAGGCAGCAGATGTTAGGAGCTTTGTAGGGTGAGATTGACAATAGTATAAGGGAGCAAAAGATCCAAGAGAAGAGGATAGAGTAGAATTGAACTGGCTCATCACCAAGGGGTCAAGATAAGGAAGATGGCTTCAGAAAGTGAAAGGTAGAGAGACTGGAGGTCACAGTGGACATGAAGAATAGGGGTAGGGGTTGTAAATTATCAAAAGGTCAGCTAAAGAAATTTCAGAGTTCATGAATATGGAAATGGGAACTTTTGTGGGTGATAGCAAGATAAAGAATATGACCATCTTTGTATATAACTGAAGTGAAGTAGAGGAGGATTAGGTCATGGACAATGAGTAAGTTGGGCAACTGTGAGGTTAGGGATTGGAGAGAATATCAATGTGTATGTTAAAGTTCCCTAATATGAGGGTAGGAATTGAGGAAGAGGGAAAGACAGTGAGCCAGGCAACTGAGTTAATTGGGGAAGGAAGGAAAGTGTCTGGGAAATCTATCAAGGACTTCTTAAACTTTTTCCCCTCACAACACCTTTTCTTGTTTCAGTTTTGTGTGGCCTGAGGACATGAGCCTTTATTCCAAAGTAAGATGGGGTACATGGGAAGTTAGCAGACTCCCCATCAATGGAAGTGTTTAAACACACCCTGGATCACTACTCAGATCAAGCACCACCACCTATTAGGTCTTTCCCAGTTCTTCCAGCTGCTGGTGTCTTTCTTTTTGAGGTTACCTTGCATTTGATTTGTATGTGTCTTGTATATGTCTGTATACTTCTTTTGTTTGTTTGTTTAGAGGGGTATAGAATTGAATCTAAAAGATGATTCCCTCTATTCCACAAGATGAAGGAAAGAGCAAAAGGCTTCTTAGGAGGGGATGAGGTCAGAAAGACAAGTATGCCTACTGATGAGGTACTGAGGGGTCCAGGGAGCTCATGGCTATAGCTATGGCAATGCAGAGGGATGCCAGCTGCAATAGGGATAGAGGCAAAAGATGCTGTCACTTAGCCAAACCCACAGCTTCCTCTAGCAAACTATTCAACTATATGTACCATAGGCTAGATCAGAGCTCCAGAACAAGACTAACTTCTACTTCTGCATTACCAATATGTGGATGAGGGAAAGGACTAAACCATGTTCAAGCTACCCAGAATGAAGTAGGAGAGAATGCAGCTGCCTGTTTCCTAAGAATGATGATTGTCCCATCTTCCCTTCTTATCCCTGCTTTCCCTCTGAGTTAGATGGAGCCAACACTACTCTTGCCTGATACTATTAGAGCCTCTAGCACTGCCCACTCCACTGTTTACTGCTGCTGGGGTCTTCTTGCTGTTTACCCCCATTGATGGAGTTTAGCACTACCCTCCTTGTTCAGTGGTCACAGTACAGACCAGATCCTCTGTGCCAACTAAGCAGGAAGGAACATTTTTCACATGAGATGGTGCTCCTTACATATACATATTCATATATACTTTGGCAAGTGTATCAAAGCCAATAGTTATGATCTTTCCTATTCCCTGACTCAAAACCTCTTCAAGTCTTCCTTTGCCCTGTTCATTTTCTTCCATTCTCTTCCATCTTCTTTGAGAGCTTGCCTCATTTGTCACTATCTTTCTGTCTTTTTCTGAATGGGTTTCTTATAGCAACTTACAAACATGCTTAAGTCTTCACTTGAATATTCCATATCCTCAAACTATGAAGTTGCATCTATCCTCTTTCACTGATAAAGTCTTGAAAAAGAATAGTCTACACTCATTGCCTCATGACCCACTTGCTCCTCAAACTCTTACAAGCTAGCTTCCATTCTTCCTGCCACTCTGCTGAAACTATTTTCTTAAAGAATACCAAAAATTTCTTTGTTGTTAAATCTGATGGACTTTTTTCAGTCTACATTCTCCTTAATCTGACTTCAACTCTTCACACTACTAACTAGCCCATCCTTCTGGATGTTCCCTCTTCCTTTTGGCATTGGTAGTTCTGTTCTTTCTTGGTCCTCTTCTTACCTGTCTGACCTCTCATCAGTCTCTATTTCTGGTTCATCCTCTCTTTCCTTTACAATGAGCATGGGCATCCTCTAATGTTCTATTTTAGGCTCTCTTCATAATCTGTGAGATCTCATCTACTCCCATTCATTCAATGATTACTTTTCTGTAGATGACTCCGTTTCTCTCTTGCTCTCTCTCTCTCTGTTTTTCTCTCCCTCTCCTCCCTTTCTCTCTCCATATATATGTATATGTTTACACATACACACATATTATATATATTACTAACATATATCTATCTATACAATATCTTATATTTACATGCATACAGTTATCCCTTGGCCTGTGATCTGTAAAATCCCTGGAAAAAATCTACACGAAATTTTTTGGCCCTCCCTTCATACCAAAGAAAGCTGAATTTTTTCTTTTTCTTTTATGGGGTGCTTACAGTATTTTATTGTAACATTTGGGTTAAGCATTTGGTCATAGTTTCTTTGTTGTCTGGTAACCTTTGCATGTTGTCTGCAGCTTCCGCAAAACTCCCCCCAAATTCCCATTTAATTTCTTATGTAGACCTGTGATATATTGAAACCATGAGGGAAAAGTCACAATGAGAAAGGGATAAATGTACATATATCTGTTGTTATTAGGTCATGTCCAACTCTTCATGACCACTTAGACCATACTGTCCATGGGATTTTCTTGCCAAAGATATTAGAGTGGTTTGCCATTTCCTTCTTCAGTGGATTAAAGCAAGCATCATACAGCTAGTAAGTGTCTGATGTCAAAATTGAACTCAGGTCTTCCTAGCTCCTTTATCCACTGAGCCACTTAGCTGCCTCCTATATCTACAGAAAAGAGTATATGTGTGTCTGTCTGTCTATCTATCTATCTATGTATCTATCTAGCTATCACCACTGTATCACTTAAACTTGAATTTTGCATCTATAATTGTGTGCTGGACATGTTCATTTGAGTCATGTCAGAATCTTAAATTCATCATTTTCAAAATGGAACTCAATCTTCTTCTCTCCTACCTATATTCATCCCTTTTCTAAATCCTTCTACTTCTGTTAAGGGCACCATCATCTTTATACTTACCCACCTTTGCTATTGGGAATCATCTGTTGATTATTCCCTGTCCCTCAGTCCCATATCCAAACAATTGCAAAGCTTAGATAATTCTACTCCACTAACATCTTTCCCATCTTCTCTCCATTTACGTGATCCCTACCTTGTTCAGACATTTCCCACCTGTCACCTACTCTGATTTACTTATTCACCTAAATTAACTTTCTGAATCCTATGTATTCCCTTTCTAATCCATTCTTGGAATAGATACTAAAATAACCTTCCCAAGGCAAAGTCACTCTTCTGTTTAACTTTCTTTTAATAGCTCCAAATTGCCTTGAGGGTGGGTGTGAAATATACATTCTTATCCTAACATTTAGGCCCTTACCCTATCTGGCTCTAGCCTACCTTTCTAAATTTGCCTCATTTCACATTATTTTCTTTTGCCCAATGTACATTCCAGTCATCCTAGATTCTCAGCTGTTCTCCAGATTCAACAGTCCAGCTCTCATTGCCTGAGTTTGGGTAGTGAGTGCATCTGATCTCGGCCTGAAATGCTTTCGTTCCTCCACCCAAATTTTCAGATTTGTTATCATCCCTCTAAGTTCACTTCAGATATTAAATGCTTTAGGCACTTCCACTTTCCTCTACTTGGCATTCTTGAATAATCTTTCTTTTGCTTCTATCTGTTATTATGCTAATCAGTATATGTATACTATCCATCCCCAAGCCTTTAATCTCATTGGAGATTAAAGATCTTCACCACTCATTAATGGGCCTGCCGGTTAAGGCAAGTTTAATTAGAGGAGGCCCACACCATTTGTTAATTTTCTAATGAGGCACTGGTTCTCAAGGGTTGTGATGCCTTCTGGCTCTGAAAAGTATACATATATACTCTGGCGAGAGGTTTTACTTTGGGACTTACTCATTGAAAGTGTTTGTTTGTCCAGAGGAGACTCTGGGTAGCCGTTAAGGAGCCCCCTGATTTTGAAAACCCAGATGTTGGCGCTTCTCTGTCTAGTAACTATGTATAGCCAGATAGTTATTTGTCTATTGGTTTGTGATATATGTATTGTTTACTGTCAGGTAGCTTTAAGCCCTGTCTGTTGATCTTTATTTCTCTGGTCAGGGTGCTAAGTATTTCCCTTGAACTAAGTGAAAGTGTGTGCTTGAGTAAAGTGATTGTTGACCCCTCAAAAATTGCTTTCCTTTTAGAAATGCAGATCTAAGAACCTGTGATAGAAGGCTTTCCTGTGTATGTTGAGGTGCTTGCTTTTACAAGGCCCAATAGAATATAAACTCAATGGAGGAACTTGTCTTTTTATATTCAGGGTTTATGACAGTGCCTTTGATGCACTAGTTGCTTAATAAATGTTTGTTAAATTGAATTCCCACATGGAAAATGAATATTTTTTTTTCTTTTCCCAGAAGACAACTAGTAGCAGTGAATATTAGTTGCAGAGAGGCAGATTTTGGATTGCTGTAAGGGAAAACTTCCTAACAAAATTGTCCAAAAGGGGAATGTGCTAATTCAGGAGCTAAACTCTTGCAAGATGAAGCCTTCTATCAGCAGGCTGGATAACCATTTAATCAAGAATGATGTGCAAGGGATGACTTCTAAGGTCCCTTCCAATACTGAGATTCCACAATTCATTTTTACGGTAACTCATAGGATCTTAATTTTAGAGTTGAATGTCACTTTAGAGTTCATTCAATTCAATAGCCTATTATATGGATGAGGAAATTGAGGCTTATTGAAATTAAATGAGCCCAAGGGCACAAAGCTACTAAGTGGAAAAGCTAGGTTTCACATTTAAATAGCGTGACTTGAAATACAGTGCTCTATTATGTAGTCACAGAAAGTGCCACTTTATGAATAAGCATAAAATTTACTGATTGTAGGGCAATCAGCTTGATGGTACACATTTGTTTTTCCTTTTCCAATTTAAGCTGGGGTGCGGTAACATCAAATGAGGTCTTCAAACAACCTTATGGGGTCATGGCAGCTGTCTTGTAGTATTTGAAGAGTTGTTATGTGGAAGAGGGATTAGACCTCTTCTGCTTGATACCAGGAACAACAAGCAGAATTTATACGAAAGTAAATTCCAGTGTAATAAATAACAATTGTGTTGTGTAGTGGAAGAGAACTGGCCAGAGTCAGGAAATAGGCTCTAGTCTCAAGTTGGTTACTAACTAGTTTCATTGATCTAATTTTCCTCTTAAGTAAAGTAACAGGATTGGATTAGATGATCTGGAAACTACTATTCTGTGATTCTGAGCTACTCAAAAGTGGAACGGGTTGCTTTGGGGTTATTGAATTTCTCCTCACTAGAAGTTTTCAGGAGAGCACTAGGGAGATGACAGAATATGGTTGGAATTATTTTAATTATTAATTTGAATTAAATTGCACTTTGTTAGGGTTAAGAGGAATGAAGGACATTTTAGGAAGGTCACTGACTAATTGTGAAAGTGTCCAAGAGAGTAACCAGGATGGTCCTCAGGCTAAAGGAAGCTTGGTTGAAGGAAACGAAGTGTTTAACTAAGAGAAAATGTTTTGGGGGGAGGGGGAGTGGGGAATAGGGGAACAAGTTAGTGGCCTTCAAGTATGTCAGGGGCTACGTTGAGGAAGTCGGCTAAAGCTGGTTCTTCTAGCCATCCTTCTCCTTACAGTTGAAATTGAACCAGTGTTTTGGTTGCAGAGAAATAAATTTAGGTTCCCTCTAAGGAAAAACTTCCATGAAAAATTACGGTAGTCCCAAAGTGGGCTGCCTCTGTGGGTGGGGAAGAAGCTGGGACGGCTGGAGGGGGTCTTTTGAATACATATGGATGGCCTGGCCCGTGAGATTCCATAAAATCGGATGATTTAATAAAGAGACGACGGACACAAAACAACCGCGACCAAGCCCCAAAGCGACCCCGGTCAACGCAGCCCCAGGGCCCGGGGCCTCACCAAGCCCGATTCAGTCTCCCCAAGTGGGGCAGGGGGCGTCTCACTCAGGTCGGGCCACGTCAGATAGAACCTCTTCGACCCGCCTCCCGCCTTTCCCTAAGCCAGCTATCCAAATGCTTCCCTCCCGCCCAGTGAGGAGGCGGCCGTCCGAAAATCCAGGTTCCGTCTTCTCGATAAGGAAACAGAACCGGAAGTTGGCGAGAAGAGACTCTTGGGGGCGGGGGAAAAGAGAGGGAGAGCCCTTGGTTTACGAGGAGTAAAAACTACCATTCCCGTGAGGCAATGCGGCCCCCAGGCGCGGCTGGTACGCAGGCGCCCGCAAGGCGTACGTGGGGGCGTGAGTGGTTCTAGAACGTTGCTGTGGTAGCGCTCGGGCGCCATGTTAGGACGAAGGGGAAGAAGGAGAAGCGCTTAAAGCGGCGGGCGCGGGCGCGGGAGTGGGGTTGGAGCCAGGGCTGAGGCGACCCCCCTCAGCAGATCATGCCCAGGGTGCCTGTGGCGGCGGCTGCGGGGGGGAAGTGACTGGGCGGTGCCGGCGCGAGGGACGATGCCGTTGTAAGTCATTTCGATTCTGTTTTTCAACCTCCACCCCCACCTCCTCCTCACACACACGCTCCAGGCCCTGAGGGAAGGAGAGGCCGACTTGTGGGAGGGAGGCTTGCAGAGAGCCATGCCGCGCTCTTGTTCCCTTCCCCTTCCTAACACCCCGCCTCCCCCAAACTCCTTCCTGGCTGGGTCAGGGGAGCAATTGGGCTGGGGGCCTTCCCCTTCCGGGAGGAGAGGGAGGAACCTGTTTCCCCACTTCCCCTTTGTCCTCCCCCCAGCCCCCAACCTCTCAAGTTCGGAGCCTGGAAGGAAATTGCTCACAAGTGAAG
>JAQQSK010009366.1:0-13115 GCA_028658325.1 Potorous gilbertii | reverse complement strand
AGAAACAATAGAAGGATGGAGGGAAATATAGTTAGTCTTACATAACACGACTATTGTGGAAGTCATTTGCAAAACTACACAGATATGGCCTATATTGAATTGCCTGCCTTCTCAAAGGGAATGGGTGGGGAGGGAGGGATGGGGAGAAGTTGGAACTCAAAGTTTTAGGAACTTGCTACTAGGAAATAAGAAATACAGGTAATGGGGAATAGAAAGTTATCTGGCCCTACAGGACAAAAGAGAAGATGGGGACAAGGGAAGGGAGGGATGATAGAAGAGAGGGCAGATTGGTGATAGGGGAAATTAGAGTGCTCGGTTTATTGAGGTGGGGGTAGGGGAGAAATGGGGAGAAAATTTGGAACCCAAAATTTTGTGAAAATGAATGTAACAAGTTAAATAAATAAATTTATTAATTAAAAAAAAAAGAATACAGCTCTTATCCATTGCTGTGAGATGTATGTGGTCTGTTTCTTGTCTGAATTTTTTATATTATGTTCTTTAACATTAAGATTACTTATCCATTTAGAATGTATTGTGGTGTATGGTGTAAGGTATTGGTCTAAGCCTGATTTCCACCAGACTGCTTTCCAGTTTTTTCCAGCAATTCTTTATTAAAGAGGAAGTTTTTCTCAAAGTAACATATTTCCTACTTTATCAAATAATGGGTAATTTAGTTCTACTGTTTCTGAATCTCCTTTGTCTAATGGTTTATAATGATCTGCTTTTTAACCAATACCAGGTGATTTCGATGATTTTTGCTTTATAACTGAGATCTGGATATATAATTATATAACTATAACTGATTTCTTTTCATCATTTCTCTTGATATTCTAGATCTTTTGCTTTGCCAAATGAATTTTTTTATTCATTCATTCATTTATTTTAGCAAATTGTAGAATATCCCCTTGTTAATTTGATTGGTATAACATTAAAAGTAGAAATAAATTTTGTCAGTATTGTCATTTTTCTTATATTGGCATGACCTAACTATGAGCACTGAATATATTCCTCCAGCTATTTATAATGTTCTTTATTTCTTTGAGGAACACTTTGTAATTAAATTTATGAGTCTTTTCTATGCTTTGGAAGGTTGATCTTTGGATATTCAACACATTTTGTAGTTATTTGGAGTAAGACTTCCATTTATATTATTGCTTCTTGTGTTTTGTTATTATATAGAAATGTTACTAATTTTTGAGGATTTATTTTGTAGTTTGAAACTTTCCTGAAGCTGTTGGTGTTATTTGTCCTGTTTTCAAAGAGGACCAAACACTTGAATATGAATTGGATGTAACTGTGGCAGAGTTGTACAAAGCTATTAGCCTCACCTTCTCTGTCTGAGTCATCCAAGTCCTGTGGAGAGGCAAAGGTCAACATGACTGGCAGTGGACCAGGATGCAGTAGATGACCTTGGCATCTTTGATGTCTGACCAAGCTGTAAGTACTTCATAATACCTGTTTCAGCCACCTTCATGGTAATTGGAACAAATTATTCCCATCTTCCCATTCTGCCAGCAGAAGTTTTCACATATTTAGAGTAGATACCCCCCTAAGTCACTGACATATTTGAGGCTTGTCAATTACCCTAAACTTCATTTAACCAGTCTGCTGAGACGGTATTGAGACAGTATGACAGCTGTGCATGGTACAGCTTCTTGGAACAACATGTGAGAGTTAGGTGATAGGTGGACACCAAAGGTGGATAAGCAGTCCTGAAAAGGGTTTGGCAACCCTCACACCAGATGTATTAGTCCTTCTTGAATACCCCGTACACTAAGGCTATATATTATCTCAGTTAGGATCTTTGCTTATTCTCTAGGGATTTCAAAGTAAACCATCATATAATCAGCAAACTGTGACAGTTTTATTTTCTCTTTACCTGTCAATATTCATTTAATTCTTTTCTATTGTCTTATTGCTATTGCTGCCATTTCTAGAACTGAATTAAGTGGAGAAAATAAGCATTCTTGCTTTACTCCCATAATTTTTTATAAAAGGTTCTAATGTATCCCCATTATATAAAATGCTTGCTTTTGGTTTTTCTAAGCCCATACTGTATGTATGTGTGTATGTATGTGCACACATGTGTGTTTAAAGAGAATTGTACTTTGTCAAAGGCTTTTTCTGCATTTTGAAAGAAAAGGAAAGGGAAAGGAAAGGAAAGGAAAGGAAAGGAAAGGAAGAAAGAAATCTAGCAAGTAAACCCCACATTAACTTGGCATCCTCTGGCCATCCACATTTACCTTCCTTTGGAGAGAAGAAGGAAGAGGAGGATGAGGCAGACAGGGGAGGAGGAGCTGAGTTACCCAGCTAACTGGGTCCCCATTCAGCCAGCTACGTCTACTCACAGGATTGTGCTTGTCCTAGTTGCCGAAGAAGACCATACCATCAGAGAAATAATGACATGACTTGCACATTACTTTGTTTTGAGTGAGGGAAGGCTGTGCAAGGTCACCAACCTCACTTCTCCTCTGGAGCCATTTCACACAGTGTTGTAAGGACCAAGTAGAAGAGGGAGAAGTTGAGTGCTGGGCAAACTCTAAGGTAGAACTAGACAAGGCAGGGAATTATGATGAAACTTTCACTTGCCTGGAGGTGTAGGTAAAGTGACGAGTGGCCAGGAAGTGGTCAGGAATGTCACAGTAATATTGGGCTCCTCATCATAGATTGAAGACTTGATATACACTCACCAGCTGAAATACAACATCGCTCAGTGGCCCCATCTGAAAGTTGTGTGACATGATGTAGTTTACTTCAATTGTCTGAGCTTCCTGTGTTTTCCTTTCCCAGAACCTTAAACCTACTGCACTCTGAAGCTGGGATGCCAATGGGTCCCTACCTAAGGGCTCTTCTGAACCCTCCTGACTTTAGAGTGATTATCAATAGTAACTGTTGCTGTTGCCCTCCAAGTGTGCTGTCTTTCTTTTTCTTGGCCTCATCAAACGGGCCATGCCCTGGCTCCTTCTTAAACAGGCCTATTCAATGAATGGGCGTTACCTCACCCTAAGTGAGTACCTGCAAAGACTTTGGCTTAAAGAGCCCAAGGTCTCCCGGTGCATCCTGGTTCATCTCCAGTCATCCTGATGAATATCTAGTCACTGAATTGAGATGGCTCTGGAGGAGAAGTGAGGGTGGTGACCTGCACAGCCCTCCCTCGCTCAAAACAAAGTCATGTGCAAGTCATGTCATCATTCCTCTGATGGCATGGTCTTCTTTGGCAATGGAGGACGAACACAATTTCTGCATTTATTGAGGTGATTGTGTAGTTTGGGATGTTTTGTTTTTTAATATGATTATGTTGATTGTTTTCCTAATGTTAACCCATCTTTACATCTCTGATATAAATTCCACTTAATCTTAATGAATGATTTCTTGGATAAATTGCTGTATTTGTTCTGATATGATTTTCTTTAAAAGTTTTCAATCAATGTTCATTAATTATATTGGCCTGTAATTTTCTTCCCATGTGTTATCTTTTTTTGGTTTGGGTATTAAGATAACATTTGTCTCATAAAAGGATTCTGGTAGAGTGTTTTCTTTCTCAGTGTTTGAGAATAATTTGTGAAGGATACTAACTATTCTTTAGAAGTTTGATAGAATTTTGTGAATCCATCAGGTCCAGACTTCCTTCCCTCCTTCCTTCCCTCCCTCCTTCCTTCCCTCCTTCCTTCCTCCCTCCCTCCCTTCCTTCCTCCCTTCCTTCCTCCCTCCCTTCCTATTCCTTGTTTCTTCAATTTATTCTTTGACCCACTAAGATTTTATTGTTAAGTCTCCATTTGAATTTGTTTCTTCTTTTTGTGGTCCCTGAACTAATTTCTATTCTTATTGTTTTATGGTTTATAAAGGATGCATTGATGATTCCTGCCTTTTATATTTGTTTGCAATATCTCTGTGCCCTAGTATATGGTTAGTTTTAAAAGCTCTATGTAGTTCAGGGAAATGCATTTATTTTTTGCTGTCCCATTTAGAAGATGCCATAAAACTCTAGTTTCTCCAGAAATTTGTTCAGTTCCATTTTCTTTTTTTTATATCTTCTGTTAGACCTATCTAAAATTGATAGAGGGATATCGAAGTCTCCTAACTGCTTATGTCTTCTTGAAGATCAGATAATGTTTCCTTTTTGAATTTGGATGCTAAGGGAATTTGGAACATATAAATTACTGACATTTGTTTGTTGTCTATTGTTCCTTTCAGCATAATAAATTTTCCTTGTTTGTCCCTTTTTTATTTTTGAATACTTATTTTTCTTTGTCTGATAGCATGATGGCAACTCCTGATTTTCTGAATTCATTTGATATACAGTAAAATTTCCCACCTTTCCTTCCGTTTTATTTTGTGTATATCTTTGTTTTTTGAGTATGTTTCTTACAAACAAAAGGTTATAGGGTTTTGTTTTCTTACCTATGTCATTCTTTTTCATTTTATTGAATTGCTTATTCCATTCACATTTAAAGTTATTAGAATTAATTTTATATTTTCCATGTTTCAAGTTGATTTTATTTCTAAGTTATGATTTCCTCCCATCTTCTGCTATAAACAAAATATTAAGTTCCTTCAATTATTTTACTTTGATCTCTAAGGCAACCCTGTTCCCTCTGGCACTCTTCTTCTCTGCCCCCCCATCCCTCATTCTCATTTGTTACCCCCTTTTTAAGATTGGGTGTATTTGTTCCTCTTCCCTGATTTTATGTGGTTATATTTTTCTTCTTCCTCATTTTTCCTGTCAGTTAGTTAGATTCCTTTTCCTCTCTTCCCCTTCATTTAGTCTTGTTCATTAATTTTTTAAATTTCATTTTTGAGACCTCTTTCCAAAAAGTATTTCTCTTACTCATTTCATTTTCCATCTTCTCTTTCTATTTACTTTATACTCTTGTTCTTTGATTCATATTTCCTACAATCATCTGGTCTCTCTTTTCTCTGTTTTCTTTAAATAATGAAAGCTTTCAAGGTATCCATTGTAGGTTCTACCCTCTAGGTGTTTTCTGCCACTAACATGTAGACCTTACTCCATGGATTCTCCCATTCTGTAGTACCTCACTCTTAGAAAAATGTCAATTATTACAGGTGTCAGAGAGGGCACTATACCATTGAGGCCCTTTCCTCACTGATCTATACCCTTTTTTGTTGACATTTTCTTCCCTACATTTGCTTAGAATTCTGTTCTCTGTAACTATGCTTTCCCACTACTCCAGGTGCCAGATGCCCCAAAGGGTTCCACCTGCCTTCCTCCAAGGGCAAGTAGACTTTTTAGTACCCAAATCATCCAGGCTTCAATTCGTATAAGGTACTCCTCTCTCTTCACTCACAGGAACATTCATCAATGGAACCATTTCCTACCTCCAAAGTAAGATTTCCTCCCTTTCCTCCCTGTTTTGAATCTTTACCCTCTTTTCTTCAGCCACTCCTTGTAGGCTCCTATCTTTCTGAGACCACAGAAGTCTCCTTCACTGATAGCCCTCGTTTTAACCCCAGTATATCATTTACTCCTCACCATTCCCTTGTCCTCTCTTCTCCTGTCATGTATCATGTGGTAATGTAGTCGCACAAAAGAAGCATTCAGTTCTAGGCATGGTGTCTCCAGGTACTGTCTATAATTCCCCCTGTCCTCCTTGTTACTATTACCTTTACCAGATTTCCATTTTCACTTCTGTCTCCTTGTGTAACTTTTGAAAGATGACTCTTACTGATTTTTCTGTCATCACTCTGTTGCTGTTGCATTCACTCCTACTGCAATTCTATTGTTTGGGGTTTTAGAGAAGCAAACAGCTTCTTTCCTTCCTTCCTTCCTTCCTTCCTTCCCTCCTTCCTTTCCTTCTTCTTTCATTCATTCATTCTTTCTTTCTTGGCAAAATAGATTTACTGGAATATCTTTAGTCACAGTTGAAAGTAGCAGTATTGAAAACATTAATTTCTCCATAGATATGTGGAAACAATTTCCAAAACCTATTTTTACATGAGAAAAATTGTGCATTTTATAATCAATAACTGAATAGTTACCTTCCTTTTTTATATAATGTTTCAACTCTCTACATATGCTTCTTACCTCCCACTCTATCCCTGAATTTGATACAATAAATCCCTTCCTCTCTAGTTTATAGTAAGGAATTGTGTTAAATTATAAATATCATTGGCAATGTTTAACTATATATGTGTATATATATATATATATATATATGTATATGTATGTATGTATGTATATAATGTACTGGCAAATATCTAGTTTCAAATTAGGTTCCTAGAACATGGCACAGTAGATGTTCCTGTTTTAAAAATAAATGAATAAATATACATTTTTATGAAGGAGAAGAGGCTAATCAGTAACTTGTCTATGTTCCAATTTGAAATGGACACTTGGTTCATTTTGCTCCTTGAGAAAAAAACCTTTAAAAAGTTATATACCTATTTCATTAAACTATGCACCAATTTTCTTCTTTTTCCATTATCCCAGAATTGTTTTAATGGAGATTTCTGGTCACTATATCAAGCCTATTATTTCTGGACAATAAGACTGACAATCACCAGCCAAAGGATACCAGCAGTCAGAGTCATGATTGTCTTCCTTTTGCATCCAAGCCATCACGTTTGTCTTCAAAGCTGTTTAGATCTGTAGTTAAAAGCTGTTGCATTATCTGATAAGCTTTCTCATTTGTCTTACAAGACAAGAATGAACTACAGTTCATTTAGTCTCTCTCCTCTTTCAATCACTTTTGTAATATTGTCTTGTATGACATCAATTATTTCATACACCTGATTCTGTACATGTCTAATTTTGTCATTCTGAGCTCCAAATTTTGTTCCAGATGAGACCCTTAGGAAAAAAATCCTCTTCTTCATCTGAATCTTCTTCCAAAAGATTTCGCCTTTCACTTTTCATGGGACCAGTGACATCATCATCATCATCATTTAGTTAGCACTTGAATTTAGAAGTCATCTTTATTACTCAGAAAGTTATTTTCTTTCCCCCAACTTTAATAAGGAGATATATACCATCTAGGCATCAGCCAGGAGATTTCTGGCTGCCCCTTGGAATGAGGCCAGGATGGATTGGGTGGACTGGACAGGGATGATCAAGAAGTGGGGGTGGGGAGTTAAGGGAAGGAAAGAGGAAGGAAGAAGAAAAGGGAGGAGAGAAAGGGGGAATGGTCTTGGGTAGGGACCATGTCAGCTGCTCCACTCCTCTGCTGCTTGATAGGACCCTTGATTTTCTTTCTAAAAATATTTCAAACTCTTTTTTTTTATTATTGCATTCATATTTTGTTCTGTATGATCAAGCTCAGATTTGCAGGACAGGTCACCTTGAGATGCATTGGGCAGTCCAGTACCCTTTGGAACACCGTATTCTATTCCCTCCTCTTTATTTTCTAGTAGGTACAGAATAGTCTTGTGTTATTCAAATGTCCTTTCCTTTGTATGTGAAGATTTTCCTCCTGATAGCTTGCAGAATTTGTTGTTTCTGGATTGAAATGTTGAATTTAACTACTTAGTATCTTGGAGTTTGAGATCTTCTTGTTGTTTTTTTTTTTTTGACTACATAAGGACTTTGAATTATTTGAATTCTTTCTTGGCAAAATAGATTTACTGGAATATCTTTAGTCACAGTTGAAAGTAGCAGTATTGAAAACATTAATTTCTCTATAGATATATGGAAACCATTTCCAAAACCTATTTTACATAAGAAAAATTGTGCATTTTATAATCAATAACTGAATAGTTACCATCCTTTTTTATATAATGTTTCATCGCTCTACATATGCTTCTTACCTCCCACTCTATTCCTGAATTTGATACAATAAATCCCTTCCTCTCTAGTTTATAGTAAGGAATTGTGTTAAATTATAAATATCATTGGCAATGTTTAACTATATATATGTATATAATGTATTGGCAAATATCTAGTTTGAATAAATATACATTTTTATGAAGGGGAGGAGGCTAATCTTTGAATTATTTCAATTGGGATTTCATTTTCTATGACCAGAAGTTCTGGGCAATTCTGTTTTATCATTTCTTTCATTATGACATTAAGGTTTTTTTGTCCTGTCATCTTCTTCTAGGCGACTTAGTTTGTCTCTATGCATCCTGTCTTTGAGATCCTTAGATTTTGCTTCCATAGGGAGCATATATTGAGATTTCTGGAGTCAAAGCCAAGATGGTAGAGTAGAGAGTGCTGGACTCTCCCCACAGTCTCCTCCAAACAACTTTAAAATAATGCCTCAAATAGAATTCTGAAGTGGCAGAACCAACGAAAGTCCAGAGTGAGATATGCTTCCAGCTCAAGTCAACATAGGAGGTTAGAAAGAGAAATCTGTGACATGGTAGAAGAGGCTGACTTGGAGCTCACATGGATAAAACACTAGTGGTGGGACTGGGTGGTGGTGACAGAAGCAGCAGTAGCTTTAGGTACTCTGGATGGCAAGGGGACCTGCCAACTGGTCAGAAAGAGATTCTCGGGTATCCCTATGCTAGCACTAGATGCTGGACCAAATAGTATTTGGCAGTTACATTGCCTATATCCACTTCTGGGTCATAGTTCAAGGGCAGAAAGGAGTACTTGCAGTCAAAAGAGAGTGGAGACCCTGAAGGGCAGTATTACATCCAGCCCCAAGGATCAGGGTCCCTAAAGAATGGCAACATTTCTGATCCCAAGGGAGAAAAGGCCTTGAGGAGCAGTATTGATTGAAATTCCAAAGGATCGGGGGCCCTTCCTGGCTAAGGACCAGATTTCAGACCAAGAGAGAAGCGTCCACACCTTTCCCCAGATCACATTACCTTGGAAGCCCCCTAGAATTGGTCTGAAAACAACAGTGTAAAAAAGATGTTTGAGACAGAGCCCCTAGTCCTTCCCCTCAAGTTGTTCCCTTGGTCCTCACACTCTAACATTCCTGACAAGTGGTCATCTAGCCTCTTCATGAAGACCTCCAAAGAGAGGGAATCCACCACCTGTGCAGGTACTTAGGAGTGATATCCTACTCCTTCTCTTCCCCTTCCTTTCCACACAAAACGCTCAGGTCTTTCAGCTGACCGTCACATATCATTGACTTGAGATCTTTTATCATCCTACCTGACCTCCCCTGGACATTTTCCAGCTTATTATTGTGGTTATTTTTATATCATGGGGCCCAGAACTAAACATGAATCTCCAGATGAGGTCTGAGAAGGGCATACTACAGTAGTATTATTCCTTCCCTGTTCCTGGAAGCTTATGCATAGATAGCATTAGCTTTATTGGGTACCACAACACCCTACTGACTCATATTGAGCATGTAGTCTTTTACTAGACTTTTACTAGCTATGTGACCCTGGATAAATCATTTGACCTCACTTTCTTCATATATAAAATGGAGATGATAATAGAAACTACCTCCCAGGGTTTTTAGGAAGATCAAAATAGATTATGTTTTAAAATCTCTCTATAAACATTGTTATTGACTTGTTTTTTAGTTAGGTCCAACCCTTTGTGATCTGATTTGGGGTTTTCTTGGCAAAGATACTGGAGCGGTTTGCCATTTCCTTCTTCAGTTCATTTGACAGATGAAGAAACTGAGGCAAATAAGATTGAGTGACTTTCCCAGGGTCACCCAGCCAGTAAGTGTCTGAAGCTAGATTTGAACTCAGGAAGATAAGTCTAGGCTAGGCATTCTATCCATTGTACCACTTACCTGCTCTTAAATCTTGGAGTATTTATATAAATGATAGCTGTTACAAATAATTTTATTATTGTTTCTTCTACCTTATTACTAAATAAATATCTATGTTCAAGATTTAAATGTGTCCTCATTGTAACTGGCTGGTTTTGTACAAATGGAAGCGCATCAGTGGGAGATCAAGAGCTAGAGTGGAGAGTAAGGGCATATATATTGCCCCACAACAAGGATACCCCTAGCACTCTGAGAGTGTTTGAGTGTAATCATGTAATGGTAACTCTTTTCTAGGAATTTAGATCTGCCAGTGCGAGAGAGAAGTGTGGAGGGAATAAGCCAGCCCAGAGAGCAAGTACTGTCCAAGATCCCTGTGTGAGAGGCACAATGCGGGTGAATACTCCCAGACATCTCTTACCCATATCCCAATTAACAAAAAGTTCTGAGATGTGAAGGCACAGATATTTTCTCTCTGGACTCCAGAAAGACATTCCTTCCTAGCTCACTTCAGGAATAATGAATATAGAGCATCTTTTGGCAATGGCGATCAAATGGACATACTTTGACTACAGACACATTCCCAGAAAGCCATTTAGTTCTTTACCCAATTGATTGATAGATGTAGAGAATATAAAATTTTCTTGTATTCTTTAGAGAATATAAGGTCTTTCTGGAGTCCATAGAGAAATGTGCTTACTGTTTGTTGACTATAAAAAGCATTTGGTTGGGTAGAGCAAATGTCACCTTAGAGGTGATAGTCCAACAAAGACCTCCCATACTTAGGTCAAAATCATAGGACTCTTTGGAAGACATAGCAGCAAACATAAACTTGTTCAGTGTCATTCTGATTTCAAATATTATGAAGGGAAGCATAAAACAGGTCCTTGAGGGAAGTATTGTTTTATTGGTTTTTGCTTTCGTCTTGTCTTTTGTATTCCCAGTGCCTAGCACAGTGTCTGGCTTACAGTAAGCATTTAATAAATGTTTCTTGATGGATTGACTACCCATCCTTGTATATTGTTGCAGTGGAATGAAGGTATCGATTATGGGAGTTAATGAGGTCAATGAGCTTGGGGAATTAGTATGCTTATAAAACTATGAATATGATATATTCAAATATATTATGAAAGTTTAATAACCATAGTTCATGATGAAGAAATATTAATATGTATGCTGAAGATTCCAAATTTAAGAACATTCCAAATTGTGATGGAGAGAAAGACTGGGAGCTAAGTCCTAAACTCCAACCTCTCTCTGCATAGAAAATTTCAATGACTTCTCATTGCCTTGGGGCTAAAATACCAGTTCCTCAGCATGGCATTTAAAGCTCTTCATGGTATAGTTCTAGTCAGCCTTTCTAGTTTTGTTTCCCATGACTCCCTTTCATATCCTGCAGGTTCCAGTCAAATAGGCCTACCTCCTGCTCTCTGACTTCCTCATTCCCTCTTCTGGGCCTCTATTTCTCTCTTCTAGCCTCCTTCTACCTCTTAAAATTCTTAACTTAATTCAAGATAAAATTCACCTGTCACCTCTTAAGGGAAGTCATCCTCTTGGTTATCATTCTCTGTCCATGTACATACTCATCTGTTGACATATTTATCTCTCCTGTGAGAGGTAGTGAGTGAAATGGAGGAGTCAGAGAGACCTGAGTTCAAGTCTTTTCTCTGATAACGCTTAATACTTTAATCTCAGAGCACATGCCAATGTATTTTGGAATAGAGAGTTTCCTATACTAATCACCTAGCTGAATCTGGCTCTTTCTCTTTCCTTTCTACAAAAAGAAAACAAAACCAACATCTTGTAGGATGTAAGTTCCTTGAGGGCAGGGAATGTTTTTGGGTTGTCTTTGTTTTCACAGAACCTCTTATGGAGCCTTAAACAAACAATATTAGGCATTTAATAAATTCCTGTTGAACAGTCTTATATGACAATCGACAAGTAATTTCTCCTCTCCAGGTCTTATCTATAAGTGGAGATAGTCATAACTTTCTTACTTACCTCACAGGCATGTTATGTACGAGTAAAGTGCTTTGTAGACTTTAGAGGGTTATAGAACCACGAACTCTTTTCTGTTAGGACTGCATCGCTGGGAATAGGCTGAATCTTTTTCATATAATGATTAATAAAGTCTTTGAGACCTGAAGGCTGAGAGGTTTTCTCTATGGACCTCTTTAGAAAAAATATTCCTTCCCCGCCTCTTTTCAGAAATACCACAGTTCAGCTTTCTTTGGCAGTAGGATCAAACAAACAGACCTCAAATGCCAGTGCGTTCCCAGAGAGCTGTCCGTTTTTCATCTCTGTGAGGCCTTTTATCTTCGGTGGGTCTTGTGTGCTGTAGCCTTAATGTCTCTGGTCTTTAAGAGGTGTGCATAGTTATAAGTACCCAGACGCTTCTTTGGAACTTTTAGATTTTATTCAGGTTGTATTTGAAGCAGGGTTTCAGCTCAGTGCAATGGGAATTTGTAAGTGGAGAGAGAGAGAGAGAGAGAGAGAGAGAGAGAGAGAGACAGAGAGAGAGAGAGACAGAGAGAGAGAGAGAGAGAGAGAGACAGACAGACAGACAGACAGACAGACACAGAGAGACACAGAGAGAGAGACAGAGAGACACAGAGAGAGACAGAGAGAGAGACAGAGACAGAGACAGAGAGAGAGAGAGAGAGAGAGAAGGAACAGATAGAGATAGAGATGGAAGCAGAGAGAGAATGTAGAATGTTGAAGCTACAGAGGATCTTAGAATATTAACGATTAGAGATATAAGGGACCTCAAATGAATGAATAATATAAGTACTTACGATGAGTAAAAGGTCTGGGAATACCAGTAGAAGGGACTGTCTCTGCTTTCACATTCTAAAGGGGGAAGAGCATAGAATACAATAGAACATTTCAGCTACAAGTCAGATGGAAAGCTTCCATGATGCTCAGGGTACAGCCACAGAACAGATGGTAACATCTCTTCTTTTATGTCACTTTCATTGACAAAATCATCTCAGTTTCTTATGTCAGCTAGATAAGTGAGTGGCAAAATGGATAGAGAGCTGAACCCGGAGTCAGAGTGACGTGAGTTCAAGTCCTCACCCAGACACTTACTGTGTCATCCCAGGAAAATCACTTCAGCTTTGTATGCCTCAGTTTTCTCATATGTAACATGGGGATAATTGTTACATATGATTGTTATGAGGATAAAATGAGAATATTTGCAAAGTACTTCGCAAAAGTTAAAGGGCTTTATTTCTTACAATTGTTTATTACTGTTGTTACGTTGAACCATTTAATAGTGCTAAGGTAAGAACTTTTTTAAAATTAATTTTATTTATTTATTTATTTTTAAATGTTCTACAATCACTTCCTTAAAATTAAGATTTTTATCCCCCCCCCCACACCTTCCCCCTCTACCCCCCCCCCTCCCCATGACAGCATACAATTCTGTACAGGTTCTACATATACTTTCCTATTGAGCACATTTTCACTATAGTCATG